>OX457030.1:39095570-39143070 GCA_949752745.1 Protula sp. h YS-2021 | reverse complement strand
CCGGACAACGGGGGACTGACGGATTTTGTCCGGTATATATAGGTGTCCGGTATTTCAGGGGCATGTAAACCAATGGGGAAAACGGAACTGAGAATTCTTGTCTGGTATTGGCAGTTGTCTTATATTTCAGGGTTTGTCCAGAATGAGGTTTTACTGTACATTAAACTTACCAATATCGTCGATTAAATCCTTTCATTTGTATGCAGATAGGTGTGCTGTAACTTGTAGGTAGCCAGCCAGTAGTCCTAGAAGATGTAATACTCTAACCTGTGTGTAGCCTCCTGTCGTTTTAGGTGTAATGCTGTAACCTGTATGTAGCTTCCCGTTTTTGTAGATGTAATGCTGTAATTTGTAGGTAGCCTGCCGCCCGGTTAGATGTAATGCTGCAACCTGTATGTAACCTGCCGTCCTGGTAGATGCAATACTCTAACCTGTATGTCGCCTCTGGCAATGGTAGATGTAATACTCTAACCTGTCTGTAGCCTCCCGTCCTGGTAGGTGTAATGCTGCAGCTTGTATGTCTTGGTAGATGTTATGCTGTTACTTGCATGTACCTTTCCATCCTCGTAGATATAGTACTCTCACCTGTGTGCAGCCTCCCGTCCTGATAGATGTAATGCTCTCATCTGTGTGTATCCTCCCGTCCTGATAGATGTAATACTCTCACCTGTGTAGCCTCCCGTTCTGATAAATGTAATGCTCTCACCTGTGTGTAGCCTCCCGTCCTGAAAGATGTAATGCTCTCACCTGTGTGTAGCCTCCGTCCTAATAGATTTAATGCTCTCACCTGCGTAGCCGCCCGTTCTGATAAATGTAATGCTCTCACCTGTGTGTAGTCTCCCGTCCTGAAAGATGTAATGCTCTCACCTGTGTGTAGCCTCTCGTCCTGAAAGATGCTCTTACCTGTGTAGCCTCCCGTCCAGATAGATTTAATGCCCTCACCTGTGTAGCCTTCCGTCCTGATAGATGTAATGGTCTCACATGTGTGTAGCTTCCCGTTCTTTTAGATGTAATGCTCTCACCTGTGCGTAGCCTCCCGTCGTGATAGATGTAATGCTCTCATCTGTGTAGCCTCCCGTCCTGAAAGATGTAATGCTGTCACCTGTGTGTAGCCTCCCGTCCTGATAGATGTAATATTCTAACTTGTACATAGCCAGCCGTCCTAGAAAATGTAAAACTCTAACTGTATGTAACCTTTCGTCCTGTTAGATCTAACACACGAACCTGTAGTTAGTCTCTCGCCTGAGCAAATGTAATGCTATGACTTATTTGCAGCCACTCGTCATTTTAGGTGTAATACTCTAACCTGTGTGTAGCCACCCGTTCTCGTCAATACAGTCTTTGGTTTCTTTTGGTTTCTCAAAATAGTATTTCATCATCTGAGGTCCCTTGATGCACATCTCGCCGGTTTCACGCACACCCACTTCTCTTCCAGTTAATGTATCAACACACTTCATTGAGATATTTGGAAATATTTTACCCACTGATCCAAGACGAGAAGGTTCTCCTTTAGGCATGAGGCTTAAGAGTAAGCCTTCTGTAGCCCCGTACCCTAAAAATCATTAACCAAGTTTTAATTGCTATGGTTGGCCTATAATGGCTTTTTAATGAAAATTTATGGTTTCCAAAACTAAAGGCTAGTTTTACTAGAAGTCTAATCAAAGTTGACAATATCTGAAGCCTGAAGCAAAATGTAATATTTATGTGACGTGAAATTGAATTATAAAAACAAAGTTGCTACAAATCTTGTTGCTCCCTTGTCTAAATCTTTTGCCAAACTGGTGTGTAAATTCGTGTTCAGTGTCTTTTCCGAGTGGCGCACCGCTGCAGAAGAATGAGTGGACACTGACCAAATCAGATGGTTTAACCCGCGAGTTTTTGGTCATTTGAACTATCGTTGGCGGCACCATAGGTAGAATAGAAACCTGTCGAAATAAAATAAAGAATCGATGATATAGTAGTTATCCTTATCTGATGAAAGCCTTCAGTGCCGTCAGCTTTATGTTTACTCAAAATGTCTGCTAAATATTTCAAATGTGCAAAGCTCACAATATGACCATAAATTTAGAACCCCATTCCCAAATCCCGAAAGAAGAATTCTTTGCTTGATCCCGTTGTTATTGGTAGATTTACCTTGTAGGTCTTTATAATGTTGACAAGATTAAGCAGCTCGTATTTTGGCATACTAATAACGGTTTGACCATAAAATATCGCCCCCATGAGAAGAAGCATGCCATAGGCATGATATATTGGTAGATATAGTACCATCTTATTGAGACTGGTGTTATTAAACTTATCAAACCCTGATGATCTAAAACAAAGATATAAATGGGAAAAAATGGTTCATTTGCGCAGCATGTAATGGTTTTATTGGTGCCAAAACCATGTCTGTATCTTTGTCACCTAATCGAAAACAGCGAAGGGAAATGTACAACACACAGGAAACTACATCAACAGACAGGTTCATCTACTGCTGAGATGAAGACAAGACGATTCAATGAATTAATTTCTATCATCTCGTATATGAAACCAGTATGTGTAGTGCTAAGATGTGAGTGAATGTCCGTCACTTTGATATGCACTCTCATCAATAGAGAAAGGTGAACATTTGCATAATGTGTGATTTGAGGTAATATTGATTTGTGGTATGCACTGTTGTAAATAAAGAATACACAAGAACGCGGAAATCGTATATATAATTATGGGGGCATCAACGTTTTGATGAAATTTTGCCGCGTTTTTACAGTGCCGTGGAACATGTTTTGTGTCGATTTATTATTCTGCATAGAATAAAATTAATGATCAAAGCAAACGTAAGTGTCATTCAAAGTTAATCCATTCGTAGCCTGACGTGAATAATTTTATTAGCAGAGGTTTGCCCATTGTTTAGTATCAATCTGAAACTTGTGTATTTTTTTTTCAATAAGTCACCATTCTATACTTTAGTTTTTTACGATATAAACCACAGCAAAAGTAAATTAAACAAAGTGAACGTAATATATTTTAATTGTCTTACTAGAAGAACAGATAAAGATCTAAATTTTAAATTTATACGAAAGGCAATGAATTATTCGAGTTTATTAATTAAAGACTTATTACGACTCTGATGCCTTTTCGCTTTTGTCGATCTATTGCTGCTTGCATACAGACACACACACACACACACACACACACACACACACACACACACACATATATATATATATATATATATATATATATATATATATATATATATATATATATCTATATATATATATATATACATATATATATATATATATATATATGAGAGAGAGAGAGAGAGAGAGAGAGAGAGAGATGGCAAGACGCATATCTATGATTAAGAGATATATTGATTGCTCTAAACTGGTATGCTTACGACATTTGGAAAATGTTGTAAGTAAAATTCCAGTGCATGACGACGACACCTTTTGGCCTGCCGGTTGTCCCGGGCGACATCATTTTTCGGATCGATGGTTATTTCAGGTAAATTGCTTCCATCGTTTTCCAGCAATTTTGAAAATGAAACGCAGGACGCAGGTTTTCCAAATACGATGATATCCTAGACGCAACAATTTTATACATCCCTATTTTTGTTGTTTTAACGTTGGAACGATTTAAGAATATCATAGTACCAGAGCTAATATGATAAAATATCAATACTGTCACCTGGAAATTTTACCAATTACAGTTAGCCTCATATCTATTACAGAAAGCTGTGCGAATCACAACAGGCATCATATTCATTACGGAAAATTGTACCAATCACATTAAGCCCCATATCCATTACGGACAATTGTACCAATCACGTTAAGTCCAATATCTATTACTGAAAATTGTACCAATCACAGTAAGCTTCATATCCATTACGGAAATTTGCAATAAAAATAAAATACATAATAAAAACAGAGGCAAATATTTCTAGTGTCGATGGCAATTAAGGAAAGATACAAGTGAAAAGAACGACACATAGAAATCAACTACTTACACGCACAATTGTGCACACTGCTGCAGCTTGTTTTGCCTTTGAAGAAAGTTCCTGTGTGGTAAGAATTAATTTTGCACGACAGTCTGTGAATTAGTATACGAGTTCATCTAAATATTAATTTTATATATGCGAGTTACGTTTATCTGGTGTGACCAACCGGTTGGTTTTTATTATTTTGGATTGGTGAAAAGGTATTGCAAAAATTTACATCATTTGAATTGATTTAATTAAATTGTTAAAAGAACGTAGGAAATTTCAATTTAGAGGCGGTTTGTTTGAAAGCAATTTTCGTATATTGTTGGGTAATATTAAGAACGTAATGTTTCTCTTTCCCAAATAAAGAAAAAACGGTATGTCACAAAAACTGTATATAAAGTGCTAGGAAGTCAAATACAGGTTGTTTGTAAATTACACAATGAAAACAATGGATTAGCTGTTGCCACAGTTGCTCCAATAGACGCTGCACCGAAAATAAACATGGTATACTGTGCTGAGTTTGGGCAGAAGAGAAGCACGACATCGTCCTTGCGTATTCCATGCTTGTAGTAAAGACTTTCTCCTATTTGGCAAGATGTTGCTAGTATATCGCCATATGAGTATTTCTCGCCAGTGTAAGAGTTGATCTTGACCAAGAATAAACATTACAACATTAAACAAATATAACATGTTTAGCTCTAACTAATTATTTAAGCCATCTAAGCAGTTTGCGACATTAGCGATTAAATGAAGGTCGCTTTTTATTGATTTATGATAACATATAAACAGCACATACAAATAATAAAATTTAACTTGCATAACTCCGAGCCACAATGAAACTTTCTTTCATTATTAAGATGTGGGGATTCCTTCAGTAGTCTGTTAGTCAGTTAAAGCAAAAATAACATCCACACAAGAGTGTGGTAATACATTGGAATCCGCTTTTATTTCCTATTCATTACTTTAGTAGCACACAAATGAAAACTTACCAAGCAGGTGCGATCTACATGTATTTGTACGGTTTTGCGCAATAGACGATGCAGGTCTGTTTCTGGTACTTGTTGTGACAAACTATAATCACTCATCAAAACCATATTGCTTTACGCAGTTTCTTCTATACAAGCGAGGACTTCCTGTGAATGGAAGGAAACTCTTATTGTTCCGCCCTGAACTATGTTTATAAGGTGAGCTGTAAAAACATGCATTTCACCCGTCATTCTGTACACCCCAAAAGCATTTCCCTTTTTAACACTCAAAAACTACTTTGTGTAAGGTTCTGAAATTATGCATGGGGAATATGTTTATATATTATAGTTGTGCGCAGATGTATCATTTATAAATTTCATCAAATGCTGACAAAGGAAACTTTGTAAAAACTGGATAACATGTTCGATCGAATTCAACGTTTTATGTCTGCATATTTGACAAAGCATTTTTTTTCTCTCAGTTTGAGCAATAATTACTTCATGACATATTTTCATTGCTCATCATGTAACTAAAGAATTTCAAAAAAGGAAAATTAGATGTGTTCTTTATTATAGCATCGGAATAAATTAGTACAAATTATCCCTTGTCATTAAAAATGTACAGTCGGTTGCTTAGCAACAGTGGCATAGAATGCAATAGCAACAGTGGTATAAAATGCAATGGCAACAGTGGTATAGAATGCAATAGCAACGTTTCGACTAGAGTGGTATTTTCGTAATACACGTGGAAACAACTAAGACTTTCTGCTTTGTTAATGTAAAGAATAATAAAACTTTTAACGGATTATTGCAATTAATTTCCTAAAATGGCGACTAATTTGAAACAGTATTAAAAGGTACTAAAAAGATAACTTAAGTTTGGCAGTTCGGAAAATTCGCTGATTTTTTTCCGCTGATTAAAGTGAGTTCTGTGGTTGGCATTTTTCACACATTCAGAAAAGAATCAAAAAGAGGAGAGAGAGAGAGAGAGAGAGAGAGAGAGAGAGAGAGAGAGAGAGAGAGAGAGAGAGAGGCTGGTTCCAAATAGAAGTAGCACGATAGACTAGAATGGCCATAGCATGACATAGCTATATAAATTTTCGATTATTCTATCTTTAAAAATGATTTTACAGCATATAATCTGTACAAAGAACTTCTCCCTTTTATCTATTCCTGTCGCTATATTAAACAGCCCGCATTGATTTTTCTCAAATCGTTCAAATCATTGCTGAAAACGGAGTTTGGTTTGATCTTGACCTCAAACATCAAGGTCTGAGTTCAAAATATTTTTAAGCCGCCTCATACGAAAAATGGCTCTGTCCCATTGTACATATAGACGTTCTGAATAGGGAGTAACCTCTCGATCTGTTTCTAAACCTTCAGGGTCAACGCCAACATGTTATCTGGTATACCATTAAGAATAGGACGATGTATCTTGGTAACAGAGTATAGAGGAATTCTTAGCTGAATTGCCACCCTTTGAGCTTCAGCTATGTTTAAAAAAAGAGGCATCCGCGGTGGCCTTTGACCTTCTCGATCAAGATTAAGGTGTGAACCTGAAGTTAACTATCATCTCAAAATGGTTAGATATAGTGTGTCTTCAGTTCAATTTTGATCCTTTTAACTTGAAATATGTTACATAGGAGTAACTCAGTGACCTTTACCGTCTCGGTCAATGCTAAGTTCGAATCCCCGAAGTTGACTACAATCTCGAAAACGGTCTGAGCAATTTTGAGCTCTAGTTCCATTCTATTGTCCTAAAAGACCATGCACAAGAGGTACAGCGTTTTCTTTCATGGTCGTGATCGAAATCCGCAAGTTGACCATTATTAATGTTCTATTTTAACTGGAAAATCGACATGTAAAACACCATTAATTTACCGAATTTTATTTTGTTTTCATAAATTTCAAAACTCATTTCTTTAAGTGATCCCACTTATGTTGAAGTTGGAAAGCCCTTAAGGGATGCAGGCGCACAAACTTGGGAATGACAGCTAAACGGTCAAAACAGCATATACCCCCAAAACCATGGAATCAGCAAGAGAATGTAAACGCCTTTGTTTTTATTGTTAACTGTCACTTTATATCTGCTGCTCAATAATATGCTGTATACTAGCTAAAGAAAATCAATGCATTTAATGCAAATTTGTTGACCATTTATTCATATTGAAGTGATTACTTGTTGAGCTAATTATCAATTCCTTATCAGACTATTTTGATTAATTAATTGCTGGTCGAAATAACTATCAATTCCTCACCAGACTGTTTTGATTAAATAAATGCTGGTCCAAATAACTATCAATACCTTACGAAACTATTTTGATTGATTTGTTGCTTGTCGAAATAACTTTCAGTACCTGACCAGACTATTTGATTAATTGAACGGTTGTCGAAATAACTACCAATAACTTACCAGACTATTTTGATTAATTAAAGGTTTGTCGAAATAGCTATGAATACCTTACCAGAGTATTTTGATTAGTTACATGCTTTCGAAACAACTTTGAACACATTACCAGAATATTTTGATTACTTAAATGCTTGTCGAAATAACCATAAATTCCTTACAATACTATTTGATTGATTAAATGCTTGACGAAAAAATATCAAAACCTTACCAGACTATTTTGGTTAAATAATGCTTGGCAAAATAAGTCTCAATACCTTGCTAGACAGTTTTGATTAATTAAGTACTTGGCGAAATAACTATGAATACCTTACTAGACTATATCGATTAATTAAATGCTTGGCGAAATAAGTATTAATGCCTTACCACATTATTTTGAAGCGTTTACTCTCCGAAAAATTAGTGCATATTTCTCTTATTAATCCTCACAAGAAAGTTAATCTCTTCTACCTGTAAGCACCTTGTAGCCTGGTCCATTCGCATTCGCATTCTAGAATAGCATGACTTCCGTTATTTCTTATCGCACATTGAAATGCGTGAAGCCTTTTCAAGCATATGTCAGCTTCTTCTGTCTTATAAATTATTAATGGCGATAAAATGTTTTTTCTTTAGTTTTTGTGTGTTTTGGTAGAAACGCCATGGAGGGCACATTGTGGTTGTATCATAATAATGCAATGTAATAATTATACAATTAATTATGCAATAACATTGTGATTGTATCATAATAATAGTGAGTTTTTTTTAGATAACCTGCTCAAACTGGTTTACAATATACGCAAACATGTATATATTTATTGATTATATTTCTTTTAATTGTTGAAATAGAACTAAGACTAGCAACATTTTCAATCCCGAGAACAACCCCAAGGCCCTGTAGTGTTCAAAACCTATAGATTTGATAAATTAAATGCTGAATGTTACACCATACAAGTCACAATGAGGTGTAGCTCTCTCTCTCTCTCTCTCTCTCTCTCTCTCTCTCTCTCTCTCTCTCTCTCTCTCTCTTCCTCTGTCTCTCCTTCTCTCTCTCTCTCTCTCTGTCTCTCTCTCTCTCTCGCTCTCGACGTTTGAAATCGTGCGACGGCATAAGGCACCAACGAATCCGAGCCATTCCTATTTCCCACGCCTTAAAAAAGTGTTATGCATGTCATCTGCTATAATGTCTCTGTATAGTGTGGTTCGGGAAAGTTTGAAAAGAAAAGTTTGGTTGTCTGTTTTCCTCACAACTTGCATGGTGAAAATGTCTAGTTCAATGGTAATTCGAATGCCGATGAATCTTGTCGTCCGTGGGAGAGGCTGTGGGGGTCTGTTGGACTAAAAGATGTGGATAATGCTTAATGACATATGTGGTAATTTTAATTGAATTCCTTGATGCAGGCCTTTATATGTGGTGCCCACAATGTACACCTTGACACGTTGAGGCCGTTGGTTTGGCTCACTTAGAGCGTAAAACATGGAAAATACATAGTGTATAATGAAAAAGTTGATTGGTAAAGTTTGGGTAAAATCTAAGTACACTGCAGCTTACTTTAAAATATGCTCGCATGAAACAATAGTAATTATTTTGTATTAGTGGGTGTGTTAAGACAGGATTTCTTTGACAGGATTTAATGTTCCGTTATTTGTTGAAATTTGTTCAGGAAAAAGTGGCCTGCAGACAAGGGCACGTCATATCAGAGTTTTGCCTTTAAATGAAGCTCTTTTCCTATTTCTTCTGAAAGCGCCTTTCTTAGTATTTTCCCACTTGGTGACTTTGGAATTTCTCCAACAAACTTTACTCCTCCTCTCAGTCTCTTGTGTGGTGCAACGCGTTCTGGAAAAGCAACTGTTTGTGTCATTTTTTGCAAACTATTGTCGGTGTAGTGGTATTAAAAGGTGTACAATTTGGCTTGTTGACCAGGCACGCTATAATTATTTCTTTAAGAAAAGTATTCTGCTTTTTCTTGTTCAGAGAATTCAGTTAAAGTTTAATACTAGCTTTTAAAATAACAGAGCTTGAAAAAAGTTGATCAGTTTATGTCAAATAATGTAACTGAAACTCATCATGCACTGCCTGTCTGGGGTATCCGTCGAGAAAGAACCAATCTACACGGTGCAACCGAAACTCATGCATTGCCTCTCTGGGCTATTCAAGTGGAAAGAAATAACCTTATACAATGCAACGGAAACTCATTATGCACTGCCTGTCTGGGGTATCGATGGAAAAAAGAACAAACCTCATACAAGGCATGTAATACAAGTTTCAAAATCGCACAATTTTGTATGCGGCAGTGGTGTAATTTCTTAAATAGTCCTCACTTGAAACAAATTCAGTGATGTCTATCTCCGTGACGGAGTGACCAGGCTTTAAGACCACATAGGCCCGTGGTAACTCCCCTGCTGTGTCATCAGGCACTCCCACAACGGCGCTGTCCGCCACAGCAGGATGTGATAAGATAAGGCCCTCAATGTCAGCAGGAGATACCTACTCATACATTTTTTCTGCTTTCATGCAAAACAAGGTTTTCTACTGAAGAGGGATATATGTTATTTTTATGACTTCTTTTCTCTGATGGTGCTTATAATAGCGTACAAAAACGCAGTCGTAGAACTGAAGTAGTCATTTTTATTTCAATAGTTCAATACTTTTCATTCAACTACCAATGTTTCAGTAATAATAGACAGTTTGCTGAGTTCAGATTCACCATATTCATGTTCCTCGCTAAGTGAATGATTTATTCAACTCGTCAGACACATTCAGCATAATTATGATGAAAATAAAATTTGGAATTATCAATTACCTGTGTTGCTTTATACTTGATCAGTTCTTTTACTCGATCAACAATGTAAACAAAGCCGTCTTTGTCATAATACCCAACGTCCCCTAAAACAGCAATGGGAACATCTTATATACATTTAGGTTATGTGTATGTATATTATTTTATGTTCATTTAGATTATATTGTTTACATTTACGCATGCATTATTACATCAGCACAAATTACTGTAAATATTTTATACACATTTAGGTTACATATATATATATATATATATTAATATTACTTTGTGTTTATTTAAATTATATTGTTTACATGTACACATGTATTATTACATCAGCACAAATTACTAGAGATATTTTATCTACATTTAGCATTTATAAAATTAGCATTTAGAACAAAAAACTGCGGTGTCTTTCAGAACTGATGTCTGTGTTTGTTAAAAAAGAGTGTATTGTTATAAAATTAGCACTGGCGAGTGCCCCTGCCCCGTCGGGCTTACCTGTATGGAGAAAACCGTCTTGATCAATAGTCTCTGTGGTTTTGCTGGGGTTTTTGAAATAACCCTTCATGACTTGATCTCCTCGTACCAATATTTCGCCATTGGTATTCTCTTCAACATCCTTTCCAGTTTCCGTATCCACAAATCTCATTTGAGCTCTGGGGACAATTTTGCCCGTGGATCCAGGGCGAAATGGAATTCCCTTAGGTGTACATAACACAAATGTCGTCAGCTCGGTCATCCCATAAACTACATGATAAAACGAGAGCCGATTTCGCAAATTATTAGCGAAATGAACACTTGGCAATTGAATAGTTCATTTTAGTTACCAATATTTAGGCTTTTGTTAACCTGGTGCCGTACCTCACAGATAATCCTCAAGTTAAGGCAGATGCAGCGATTATAGCGACAAAAGAAAGGAAAAATACCGTGTCTTTGCATATTGATTTGACCTTGAAAACAACCTTAATAATGAAATATTGATAGTTTTTATCAATGCCCCAAAGCCTCCGCAGTGTTTACAGCAAGAGGCCTTAAATGTTATGTAACTGCAACAGCACACAGTAAGCTTTTGAATTGTGCTGAAACGTTCACTACGCAGGCAGTAAAGGGGGCAAAAACACCCTGTCTTTGCGCATTAATTTGGCCTTGAAACCAAACATAATAACAAAAAATATTGATAGAATTCTTTAGATCAAGTTTTATATAACTCCAAAGTTTGGTGCCAATCGAACAAGTAGTTTCTGACGAGTTGTGATTACAAAATGACGGGCAAAATCACGGGTGACTGTATAAAAAAGATGAAAATCTCACTGGTGCCCTAATACCAAAGCATATAACTCTTCGCAAGACTTCGTTTTGCCAAGTGCTAATTGGCGATTTTAACATTTAACCTTTGTCTGACAAAGCTAAAGCTTAATTCAATAATCCCTCTGTCGGTTGGGGAGAATTGTAAGAATAGACCCACTGCATGTCGTAGAGGCGACTAATCGGAATCTCTTTCTTTTTAGCTGTTCTTTTGCTGTTTCTTTTCTTACTTCAATTTGTTTCTCTTATTCGTTTGCCAGTTGCGTCTCTGTGTAGCGTTTATTGTCGTTACGAAACAAAACACTCACAAAAGAGTGAAGTAATCACCTTGTCTTAATTCTTGTTTGCAAAATTTGCGGCTGAATTCTCTTTCAACTTCCATCCCCAGGGGAGCTGAGCCATAAATAAAAGTATGTACGCTGTCAAAGTCTGAAGCGCGTACTGAAGGATTCTTTGTTATTTCTACAACGGTCGGAGGTACGATGTTAAGGGTCGTAACCTGAATGCATATAAAATGCAAATAAAATGTATTGTTGTGTTCTAAATCTGAGCTAAGATTTCAAACTTAAATACACATAATTTAATCATTGAAAGCATCCACTCATTGAGCTATTGTGTATTTAAACTGCAGGTAGATCGATGTTCCTACTTGGGTGTTGAAGTTCATTAATATTCAGTACTTTCGAGGTCATTCAAACACATTCAGATAATTGCTTATTTCGCATTAGTCGACAAACAGTACGAAAAATGTATATAAGTTTGTTCTATTTTTTTTTCATTTTTCTCAATGTATCACTTCAAAACGGTTTCTGAGAGTGGTGGGGATTATAAATGAATACAGTCTTCTATGCATACCTTATATCTTTTAGTTACATCAATAAAATTGCGAAGCTCGTATTTTGGCATGATAACTGCTGTGTGACCTGCGAGCGCACTTGTAAGTGTCCAAAAAATCGCAAATATATGGTACAGTGGTGTATAAATAAGTACCACTTCTCTTGTCTTTGGGCTGAGCACTTCGATTCCGGGAGATCTGTGAAAACCCTGTGTTTTCTATATTGCAGAGAATACACATACAAACGTCGCCTATTTCCAAAAATTATCAGTTTGTGAAGTAACAATCTCAGTCCTTGGTAATGAGCTTTAAGGAATACACTTTTTTAATATTAAGAAACGGTGTATTGTATCAAATTCTGTATTTGAATGATTTCAATTTTGTGCTAAAGAAGTAAATGAATCAAAGAAATAGGAAATAAAGAATGAAATATAAATATAAAATAAATATAAAATAAGCATTCAGTTTGTAGATTAGCACGCGAGAATTATGTTTGCCTGGCACATCCAAGCATACTTCAACGGTATTAAGTTTTAAGTCCGATTTTGTAACAATTACACAGATGAGGGGACAAACATTCTACATTAGAACATAACATATCACTAGAACAGGCTTGATATATTGTAATATAAATGTTCTTTGATAATTTATTTGATAAAAATAACTGAGGATTTAACTGAGAATAACATCAATTTTACTTTGGCTTGACCTACGTGGACTGCCTGTTGCCAAATATAAAATTCCACTGAGACAACATAACGCCCTTTGGCCTGCCTGTTGTTCCAGATGAGTAGGGCATTACAAATATGTCATTCTTGGGATCAAATGTCACCCGGGGAACATCAGTGCCTTCATTTTCAAGGAGTGTTTTGTATGAAACACAGCCACTGGCTTCTCCAAGAACAATTATGTCCTTCAAAACACAAAGACTTTATCTATGACTAAGACAGGTTGAAATTTAAAATGTTGATAAATTTGGCATTGGAAACTTTGAAATTGATACATTTAACATTGACACAATTGACGTTGAAAATACAATGGTTCTTTGAATATGCCCGAATTTATTTACACTAGCTTTGAGCAGTTTTGAGCGAAGACACTTCTACGGACATTTTATTGTAATTATATGGCTTATTTTTAACGCGAGCAACAATAAAAAACAGTAATCTACCGCAAATTAAATGCACAGATTAGGGTTACCTTTATTTGGTGGTAAACTCTTGCAGCTTCTTGAACTTTAGCAGCGTGTTCTTGTGAGACAAATGCCATTATAGGTTTTGAATCATTTAAGAAATACCCAAGCTCCTCTGTTACGAACATTAACTTAGTATTATTGATATTCTCAACATCTATTTTTTAAGATAAATGCCATTGTAAGTTTTGAATCATTTAAGAAATACTCAAGCTCCTCTGTTAAGAACCTAGATTTAGTATTATTGATGTACTGAATATCTTTTTTGCTGTTTTTTGGTATAATCGAGAAATATTGAAACATTTACAACAGGTTATTTTATGTAAATATTGCTAATAAATATTAGTAAAAGCCTCGTACCCACTGTATATAGCGGATTTATCATTGATAATACGGCACCAATTGCTGCTGCGCCATATTTGAATAACACATATTCAGGAGAGTTTTTGCTCAGCATAAGAATGAGGTCCCCTTTTCTAACGCCCAAGTTGTAGTATAAGGCTTGGGCTATTTTACGGCAGTATTGAAGACAGTCACCAAATGAATATTCTCTACCAGTCACCGCATCTATCTATTTTTAACCACGTATGTAATAAAACTAGTCAAAAATGAAACACACAAGCACATTTTTACGAGTTACCAACAAAAAATAAATAAATTAATAAAAAAAATCATAAGCCATTGAAAACTTCTCTAACAGCTGTAATCTTAAAGACAGTTTACGGATTTAACATACAAATAATTTAAAGTACTTTCTTAATTTACCAAAGTTTTATATACAATCAGCTCTTCCATAGCATGAAATTGCAGTTCAAACCATCATGTCACAATGATTGTAACAAGTTTGGAAATATACATTTTTAATTAATTATATTCTTCACTGAGTTCAGTTAAATGCCTGTTTCTGTTACTAATTTCATGCATGTCATTGACATTGCGGAAAGCTGGTTCTTTCAATAGGAAAATGTTTCAAAACGTTGAATGCCAATAAAAATACAGAAAGTATAACAAATAAAAAACAATAGATGTGAATAATTTCTGTCTTTGCTTAGCTCATTTAAATATTATTTTCTTCTAATATCTCATGCATTTCATTTAGTTTATCTTTACTTGTAACTTGTAACTTATTACTTATAACTTACTAGGAAGGTGCGGTCGGCGTAGCGTTGCATACTTTCGAATATCATTGAGGGGAGATCTTTCAAAGGAGGCTCTTCCCCAAACTCGTATTCACTTTGTAGAATCATATTTGTTGGCTTTTCCTATTTTGTGTACAAAGCATAAAACTGAATTTCTTTGACAATCATATCGTATGCCAAAAGTAAAACATGAAACGTTCTGCAAGGTGTCTCATTTTACGGTCATCCTGTGTGAATTCTGTGTGAAATTTGTTGATTTCTTGGAAATAAGGAGGGACAGGGGAAAAGCTATGGCTGTTATTAATGAGATAAACGAAATGGATTATGTTCTCCGTTCTTTCTACTTAATATAGTATTTATCCATTTTTAATGTAGTTTTAATAGTTGATAAGTGAATAAGATATAAAACGACTGAGTTGCTTACAGTCACCTTCGTCAGTAAGCTATCCAACTGTGCTTGTTTTAAAATAGCATATTGTGTGATTTTATTGTGTACAAAGTCAGGATGCAGGCTAATTAAATGCATAAAATAAAATATATTTTGTATCCATTTGATGCCCACAACAAGGGTCATATGATAAAATCCATTCTCTACTTCCAAAGTGCACTTAAGTTCGACAAGTGCAAAGGAAAACATCTTTGTGATCTCCAGTTACTATAAAACGGATAAAGTGTTGCGTTTAGCTGGTTTCATTCGTTCGGAAGGGAGCATAGGTTTCGTCATTCATTGCTTCGTCAGGCTCATACATTGTTTTTGGACCCTGTACTTACAGCTTGGCTTTCGAATTTCAAATCCAGGGGACTTGAAAATATATAAAAAACATTAAATCAGTCAGCACGTTTGATAACAGAGATGCCCCGATATTACATTGACCACAGGTATAACCTTACGCTAACGAGGGCTTTGTGACTGCAATTGGCAATTGGCAATTGCAGTCACAAAGATATTGGCAATTGGCTGTGTGTCATGTGACTTAACTAATAAAATACAACTACTGATAGCTGCACCTCGTATAAGGTCAGAGTGGGTAACTATAACGATTCCTGTTGACTGATATTGCTAAGCTTAGACGATCCAAAGGAACGTCACAGGTATAACGCAATGCTAACGAATACTTAGTGACGTGACTGTTCGATTTGCTATGCAGCACAACCTCGTGAACGCAATGCTGTGAAAATTTTAAGAAGAAAGAAACCATTATTTCTATTTATTGTTATTCTAGTGATAAATCATTGGGATGGAATATTTTGTTTTAGAGTCTTGTGGAAGACCACTGAACTAATACAGAGATCTCAGATCAATGGGATCCTGCTTGTTATTAAAGACTGCAACACTTTGTATGATGTTATTATTGTTGTTGCTTTGTCAAAGCGAACCTGAATAATTCTGTCAATTGTGTCCTTTCATCGACCATAATTGAAAAAAATAAATAGTCATATAGTCTATGAAGATCTCAAAATTTCATCTATTTTAAGTTTGCTTGGAAAACAAAGAAATTAGACTAAAGGTATGAGTAGGCAAAATATTGCGCTGGACAAAGTATTACCTTTCGGTTAAAAATTAAATGAAAAGACACCAAAACAAAATATTGCTAGACTATTTGTTAAGCAAAATATGCTCAAATGTACTTAAAAAGTGATATTGAAATGAAAAGATAAATTGCTGTAATATAAATATATAGAGTGTTGTTTTATACAGAAATAAATTGCTATATTATAAACAGATAGATTTCTATATTATAATGGGTCGTGTAAGACTTTAGTTATGTTAGTTTTTTTGTGTAAAGTATTTATTAAGAAATATTTAGATATATAGCAACTTCCATGGGAACATAGGGAGAAAACAATATATTATTATACCCCTGTGGGTTTAGGGATCTATCGTAAGAACACACCCACTGCTTTCTGTTCTGTGCATGCCGCAGGAGGTGACTAATCGAAATTTCTTTCTTTCTAGCTCTTCTTTTATTATTTCTGTATTTTTCCTTCTTTTTCCCACTTGTACCTTCAACAAGTTCGTCCTAATATAACCATCCTAGCTGCTGAACTGGACCAAATACCAAATAAACAAGTATATTACTATGTTATGGAATATTAATTTAGGTTCTTATAAATTTTTTATTTTTCTTACAGTGATGTAAATGTTTCCTTCCTTTACCGTATGAGGGAGATTTACTTGCTGCTCTCCTTTTTCTCGTTAAAAAGGACCAAGAAATGACAAAAAAGGGAAGGAAAGTTGCAAAACAAAATTCAAATTTAAGTTTAACGTAAACTCACCCAGTGCAAAAAGGGTCACCTACCGTAGCAACCTTACGTTTATGGAAACAATTATTTATAAGCCAACATTTATTACAGAGGAGCCGACTCATATTCATATCTCTGTGCCAAAAAATCTAGTGCCAAAAGAGTGGAGACGGATCTGCATCAGTAAAATGTTATAACAGGCTTGAAGGGGATTTAAGCGTTCATTTCAAATGCTCTTATATTTGTGTTTAAAATTCAAAGAGTTCAACTATTAAAAACTCTCACTGCTTTCGCCTCACAGAAGATTGCAGTAGTTTAATAGAAACATCAGCAGAAAAGTATTAGAAAAGATGAACATTTATAATAGTTAAACAATGTTCTCTAAGTTCCAGATTTTATGGAAAAACATAGCATTCAGTGTATATCACCATAAAATGGTTTTACTAACATTCCCAACTATCGTCAAAAAATCAAATTAAGTAAAAATTTAAAATCTGATGTTCAAGCCCCAAGTTCAAAAGTTCCATCTGGTTAAATTTTTTCTTGCGTGGACCTTGTGTTGCCAAAGGGGTTCGAAGATTCCTATTGATATGCATAAAGTAAGCAGTTCATTCATTTCTATTTCGTATTTAAATTTGAAGATAGTCATACTTTTTCAGGATATTTTTTATGAAATTAAATAGTTGTCGTGATGCCTGATAAAGAGAAAGCTAGGTACTTCAAAGTACAAATGTAAGCTTAAAAGCACACAACAAACTTAATGGTAGTAGGCTACCATTAGCAAAGTATTTAAGCTTGGGATTTCCTTTAACATTCGCGCTAAAATTTCTGTCAGTGTTTACATGGAATATATTGGCACCGTGACGGCCAAGTGGTTAGAGCGTCGGACAGATGGTAAAAAGGTGGTGACTTTCCGTCCACGGTACTCATGGTGAGCACTGCATAAGGCAACCTCTGCCTCTCGATACACAGGAGTGTATACGCACGATTGGGTACTTGCCTTCAATCAGTTATGTATGCCACAAGACGGTGATTGTAATTAGTAGCAGCCTACACGTTAAACAGGTGTACAAGATTCAGTATCAGTTGTAACTAGAACCTCATTTCGCTAGTGAAATGTTAGACACTTGACAAAAATTAAAACGCAAAAATACTTCCTTCAATGGGTTATTTCTTTAATAATATACTGCAAACAACACAGCTTGAATACATCTTATCAGCCGAGATGAGCAGGCATACGCCGTATTATCTATTTTCGCAGTGAGAGCTCGCACAAAGCTCAGCAGCTGTGTTCTGTGATGTACATTAAATGCTCTGCATTAACTTGCAAAAATACACTCTTTTCACATGGCGTTTTAACAAAGAAAACGAAAACGAAAATAAAAAGTGACATGCACATGTTTAGATCAAGCTTTTTAAGTCCTAAGTTTCATGGCCCTAGGGCCCATAGTTTCAGAGAAAAAGAAGACACAAAAAATCGGAAAACTGTCAAAAAGAAAAAAGGGCGAACGGCTGCTCGAACAAATTAATATAACCTTTGCAAGCCAAAGGCTTGTCAAGTGTTAATTAATAGCAGGCTATACGTTAAACGGATGTACACGTGTAATTGAAGGTCCAAGGGTTATAATGTGAGAACCGCTTTGAGCCTTAGAATGGTATAGAAATGATCTCGGTATTATAGTTATTTACAACTGAAGTCTTTGAAGAGCATTCATTCCATTGTGCTTGATTCTTTCTGTGTTTGTCGTAAATTTTGGCTTTTAATTGCAGTCCGTCTCTTATTTTATTCTTTATGACTCTTCTAAGAATCTTTCCACTTCAGGATTTAGGAATCGCCTTCACAAAGCGTACCCATCCTCGCAGTTTTTTGTGAGGTGAAACTCGTTCTGAAAAACCAAACGTTGAAAATATCATAAAAAGACAGTAATCGGCCAAGTAATGATATGCTTGTAGCTCAATAACTATTACTTCGCCATTGATTTTGGACAAATTAAACAAGGAGTATTTTGGGGGTGACGGTTAACTCAGCTGGTTAGAGCGCATGTCCAGTAATCCCAAGGTCCTTGTTTAGATTCCTGCCAGAGGTGGTAATGAGACTTTTTCTGAGATGTCAGACTTAAGATGTGATTATTATTATTGTTATTATTATTATTATTATTATTATTATTATTATTATTTGATTATGATTTGACACATTGTTTTAATTGAACTGCTGTGCAATTATGGCAGATATTATTATTATTATTATTATTATTATTATTATTATTATTATTATTATTATTATTATTATTATTATTATTATTATTATTATTATTTTGCGGTTGTTAACGAATGAAAACAGAAACGTATAAATACATGTCTGGGTTTTCAGAAGCTGCTTCATAAAGCGGTCAGAGCATTTCCAGGACACTTGGATTTTCTTATTGTCGATGATCACAGGCTGTATATTTTTTTGAAGTTTGACTTAGTTTTTAGACTGTTCGTGTCACAGAGTGTTTCATATAAGGGTTTATTCTTTTTAACTTGGTTAGACTGTTTGCTTCACACAATGTTTCATATAAGGGTTTATTCTTTTCAATTTGGTTAGACTGTTTGTTTCACACAATGTTCCATATAAAGGTTTATTCTTTTTAATGTGGTTAGACTGTTTGTTTCACACAATGTTTCATATAAGGGTTTATTCTTTTCAATTTGGTTAGACTGTTACACACAATGTTTCAAATAAGGGTTTATTCTTTTTAATTTGGTTGGACTGTTTGTTTCACACAATGTTTCATATAAGGGTTTATTCTTTTCAATTTGGTTAGGCTGTTTGTTTCACACAATGTTTCATATAAGGGTTTATTCTTTTTAATTTGGTTAGACTGTTTGTTTCACACAATGTTTCATATAAGGGTTTATTCTTTTCAATTTGGTTAGACTGTTTGTTTCACACAATGTTTCATATAAGGGTTTATTCTTTTTAATTTGGTTAGACTGTTTGTTTCACACAATGTTTCATATAAGCGTTTATTCTTTTCAATTTGGTTAGACTATTTGTTTCACGCAATGTTTCATAGAAGGGTTTATTCTTTTAATTTGGTTAGACTGTTTGTGTCACACAGTGTTTCATATAAGGGTTTATTCTTTTTAATTTGGTTATTTTTGTATAATCCTGTTGTTCCTATTGTCGGTCATAAGCGTGGGATTCCTGAAACAGCCGATAGACCTCTACTTTAAGGTGGATGCTGAATACTTGAAAAAAATTATCTTGTCCCGATAGTACACATAGTATTTATGTTTAGTTTTGTTTTGTTCGTTTGTTTTTTTTATGATTTTTTTTATAATACGACTCGTAAAAGAAACGAATGAAAGCAGAAAGCAATATATCCGTGGTATCGAATCCAGTTGACCCTATTGAATATGGTTTGAATGTCAAATTTATAACAAATATATTTCAAATCTACAACATATACAATTATTTCAGTGCATGTAGTGTTAATTTGGAGGCACATGTAAAAGATATACCACAAGATAAACTTTTTTAAATGATTTTTCTCTTAATTTCCGCACATCTCAGTCCACATGATACTGTCCATGACAGTTTTTACAACAGCAGGGAAGCCCACTCTTATCTGGATCCAGTATGATTTTTTATTAAGATCTATGGAGTAATGGGGGTGGCACTGTTTCCTTCAATTCAACTTTAGTTGAAGTATATGTCAAGAAACATATGTGTGCTGTTTGATCTGTTTTTATTTTTTATTTGACCTGCTTTATTTATTTCTCACCTATTTACAGTGTAATATCTAAAATATGTCTATCTTCTTTTGCGCGTTGTTGTCCAACAGTCAAACTCTACGGCAGTTCGTCCTGTTGTGTTTAACACCCGTTTAGTCCGCAGACCCAATGACGATTCCGGGAAAATAATACTCATAAAAGAGAGGAACTATTTTTAAAATATCCGTCCGTTTATGCAAAACAGATAGATCTTCTCAGAGGTCAGCTGTTTTTTATAACGTCTTTTGTGTGAAGGATGATTTTTATATTGAACAACGCAGTAAGTCATTTACTGTCCTTTCAACTCAAGCTTCAACGGTTAATAAATGACTTGCAGAATTGTTCTCATGTCACAGCCTAACTTTAGATTTATGGAATATGCCCAGGGCATCCACTTGGTATGTGTTATGTGATAACTTGCTTGAAGGGGTTTTAACAGTTAAATGTTCTTATGTCTGTGTTTGTGTTTAAAATTCAAAGAATTAAACTAGTAAGAAAAAGATCTCAGTGCATTCATTCGAGCAAAATGTTTTAGTACTTTAATGGAAAGATCAGCAGAAAACTTTTAAAGGGCATTGAGTTTTTAAAAAGAACTGAAAATGTTTAAATACAATAGTTAAAGAATGTTCTTTAAGTCGCAGATTCCATGGCATAACATAAGTATTCAGTATATCACCCTAAAAAGATTTTACAAACAATATTATAGTTATTTACAGACGAATTTTTTTAGGAGTATTCACTTCATTGTGCTTGATTCTTTCTGCGTCTGTTCTAAATTTTGGCTTTCATTTTGCGTTCTTCTCTTGCTTTATCCTTTAGGGCTCTTCTCAGAATCTTTCCACTTCCGGATTTAGGAATCGCCTGCACAAAGCGTACCCCTCCTCGCAGTTTTTTGTGAGGTGAAACTCGTTCTGCAAAGCAAACATTGAAAATATCATAGAAATACAGTATTGGCCGAGCAATGATATGATATACTGGTAGTTCAGTAATTAGTATTTCACCATTGTTTTTAATTTGTATAAATGACGAAAGCAATATTTGAGGGATGACGTTAAGTTCAGCTTGTTAGAGCGTAGATCCAGTAATCCCAAGATCCCTGTTTCGATTCCAGCCAGAGGTGGTAAGCAGAGGATTGACCTCCGCTCTAATTACCACAGCTAGGCGAATGCATTTTGTCAGATGATCTACCACGGAATTCAAAAATTATTGTCTTTCGCTTAACAATTCAAGAACAATCAATATTTTCTATGTGTGCTGTGGGGCGGCAATGTGGATATAAACATACTGGCAACAAATTCTATAATGTCTGTTTCTGATATTCGATGACCAGGCCTTAGTACAACATACGCCCTTGGTAATTCGCCTGCTGTTTCATCGGGCACGCCAACCACGGCGCTGTCAACTATGCCCGGGTGAGTCAGTAACAGACCCTCTAATTCTGCCGGTGCCACCTAAAAAAGACAAAGCCTTTATCGCTTTAGTGTATTTTGAAAAGCAGTTTCAAAATAGTATAAATGAATCGCTGAACTCACACGCGCTGCTTCTACAAACTAGAAGTTTTTAATTTGCGTACAATTGTAGTCATTACTTACACTTTATTTTTTTAAATTGAGACA
Organism: Protula sp. h YS-2021; assembly: GCA_949752745.1. Classification (NCBI taxonomy): domain Eukaryota; kingdom Metazoa; phylum Annelida; class Polychaeta; order Sabellida; family Serpulidae; genus Protula; species Protula sp. h YS-2021. The sequence goes on along the minus strand of OX457030.1, from coordinate 39,120,882 downwards.
TACTCTTCTTATTGCCATCAAAGGCAGTTAGTCTGATATGAGTTATTTTAAGTGTTTAGTGATTTAGGGGTGTTGTAATTTTTTTGTTTGGATGGCAAAGCCCTCATTATTTTAGAGTTTTTTAAGAAACATTTTAATACAGCATCCAATAATTCGCTCAATTCACACGTGTTTTTGCAAAAAAAAAAAAACTAACTAAAAGCCTTTAGTCTGCGTGTACTTGAAGTCGTTACAAATACTTTGTATTTTATATTGAGAGAAGCTCTGCTTATTGCCATGAAACTTTTTTTTGAGTATTTCTTAGTGATTTATGAGTGTTGTAATTTTTGTATTCATGTGGAGATGCACATTTCCTGGTGTTGGCATTTTACGATCAGCGAGATATATTTCAGCAACAGAAATCAAACAGTATATGGATCTGTGTTTAACTATATGAATTACCTGAAATCCTTTAAACTTAATCAGTTCTTTAACACGGTCAACAACATAAACAAAGCCTTCCTCATCATAAGAGCCAATATCACCTACAAACGATACGATGCAACCAAATTTACCCGCGTTCAGCAATATAAGTAATTTTTTATTGTATATTATACAATGTCAGAGAGCTAATTGGGTACTTCATGCTAGTCAATGTTTCTTGTACCTGTGGAGTCATTTAATTAGATTATATTTTGCTTTCTGACCACATTGAGAAGCAAAGAATCTATGTTTCTATGACTTGAAGCTTCACGCCTGAGCTGAATTTTCGCTGTTTTTGTGTTATAGTTAATTCCATGAAGTTGCTGTGTTAATGGCTTTACAACTGGTTTCTTTTAAACAGATTTAGGGCAGGAAGGAGCTGGATAATAACAGCAAAAAGAAATAAAGGTGAACTAAATGCATTAAAATTAGGCAGATGAACAAAATTAGTGAAAAACATAAAAAAAATACCGAATGTACAAAGAAATGCCATGCATGAAAGTGGGTATAACTGATCCAAATATATGAACTGAGTAAAAAATATAAAAATGAGCTAAACGTATAAAAATGAGCCAAATATATCAAACTGAACCAAATCTATGAAATCAGCCATATATATAAAGTTCAGCCAGATATGTAAAAATGAGCCAAATATATAAAAATGAGCCAATGCGTACCTGTTTTCAAGAAACCTGCTGTGTCCATGATCTCTGCTGTTGCTTTCTTGTTTTGTAAATAGCCCTTCATGATTTGAGGCCCTCGTATCCATAATTCTCCTGTCTTGTTCACTCCAACGATGCTTCCATCCGTAATGTCAATAATTTTCATTTCAGTGTCCGGCACCAATTTGCCAACTGTTCCAGGGCGAAGCGGTATCCCTCTTGGCACACACGTGACAAATGTACTTAGCTCTGTCATCCCATAAGCTAAACAATGCACATAACAGTACAGATACATCATAACTAAGCATTTGCCTTAGCCTGTTTGATCAAAAATGATTAATTCTGAAGGGAAGCTCACTTCCCTTTTTACAGTCTTCTGAGGACGCAGGCGTAGGGCAGGAAATGTTGCGGGTGGGATAGGCTCATTGGCTTTTTTGAGGTGAACATTTGAAGAGTTCCTTTGCTGTTGATACATGAATAACATGTTTCAACAGAAAAGGCTCAATCGCAAACGTCTTCATCGATGTTCTTATCAGCAGACTGAATTTGTTATTGTTTACCTTGCCTTAGTTCTTGCTTCGGGAATTTGTGGCTGAATTCTTGTTCCAATTCGTCGCCTAGGGGAGCAGCTCCGTACAGAAAAGTCTTAACACTTGCAAAATCAGACGCTAGAACTGCTGGGTTTTTTGTTATTTGTACAACAGTCGGAGGCACCATAGGTAGAACTGTTACCTGCGTTTAATGCATTGAATACACAGAGGCATTTGTCAAGTTCTGAAATGTTTTATTAGAATATTTTGTAGTTAATTCCCCACAGGGGGGAATATATGCGATCGACCGCGTGAGTCTGTCGGTCTGTCATCAAGAGCTTGTTAACACGATAACTCAAAAACTCCTGCAAGGATTTTAATGAAACTTGGTATGTAGCTTCTATTGGACCAAACACAGATCGGTATTGTAAATGGGCCAGGTTTTGTCCAAGGAAACAGGGACCAGCTGGACTTGGGAAATTTCAACTATTGATGGCCGTGTTTAACTGATGGGGGCCTGTGGGGAATGTGGGCTTGCACACTGCTCTAGTTCATTATAAAATTTATGAATATACAAGTTTATTTGATTAGCATTATGAAAACACAAATCTAATGAACTGTTGCTGAAATAAATTTTAAACTGAATGGTGAAATGTAAGAAAATTCCATATCTGAATACCAGTATCAATGTATTAAAAACTATGTATTAATATATTACGGAAAAAACGGTGTATGCCAATCATTAACAACCGTGTAGGTTTTCACCAGATTGGTGAAGGTTTTGAGGTCGTAGCTGGGCATGGTAATAGCGGTGTGACCGCCGAGGACACTGTTGATACTCAGCGTGGCACCGAACATGTGGTATAGTGCTAAGTAAATCAGCACCATAAAGGACAGTACTGATACCGGTAGTCAGAGTGGCACTGAACATGTGGTATAGTGCTAAGTAAATCAGCACCATAAAGGACACTCCTGATACCGGTAGTCAGAGTGGCACCGAACAGGTGGTAAAGTGCTAAGTAAATCAGCACCATCAAGGACACCTGCTGATACTGAGTGTGACACCGAACATGTGGCATAGTGCAAATCGTTCACAAACCTTGTACGTTTTCACCAGATTGATAAAGGTTTTGAGGTCGTAGCTGGGCATGATAATAGCGGTGTGACCGCCGAGCATACTGCCGACACTCAGCGTAGCACCGAACATGTGGTATAGTGGTAAGTAAATCAGCACCACTTCTCTGCTGTTTGGGCTCAGAATGTCAAATCCAGGTGCTCTGCATAAACACAATTTTGGGGTGCTGCATGTTTTACACCACAATTTATATGAAATCAGTCTTGAAGTGTGGACACGTGTTAGTTTTATTTATTTATTTGTTAATTTATTTTTTGCTGCACGTAGTTTCGAAACCTTATTTCTTGTTACCAGAGAGGATTTTTGTTGAAAAATTTAGAGTGAAACAAAGTGAATAACAAAAGAAATGATATGCAATAAATCGTAATCTATTTAAATGTGTTCATGTTAACATGAGAGGTCATTGTAAAATTCATGTTACAAATTTAACCAAAAGCTCTTTCAAAAGCTGCTGTTTATTTTCTTCTGAACTTAAATAATAACGGTGAAATCTGAAATGTTTACTTACGTAGATTGTCTGTTATTGTATATCAGATTCCAGTGTGTGAGTTCGACACCTTTAGGTTTGCCCGTTGTTCCAGAAGAATAGGGTGTAAAGAATGTGTCGTTCTTCGGATCAAACGTTACACTTGGAAAATCATGAACGTCAGTGTCTAATAGATTTGTATAAGATATACAGCCTGGAGCCTGACCCAGCACAACAATGTCCTGTAACAGCATGGCTCATAAATTTGCATAAGATATACAGCCTGGAGCCTGACCCAGCACAACAATGTCCTGTAACAGCATGGCTCATAAATTTGCATAAGATATACAGCCTGGAGCCTGACCCAGCACAACAATACCCTGTAACAGCATGATTCATAAATTTGCATAAGATAAACAGCCTGGAGTCTGGCCAAGCACAACGACCTCCTGTAATAGCGTGATTTATAAATTTGTTTAAGATACACAGCCTGGAGCCTGATCCAGCACAACAATACCCTGTAACAGCATGATTCATAAATTTGCATACGATATACAGCCTGGAGCCTGACCCAGCACAACAATGTCCTGTAACAGCATGATTCATAAATTTGCATAAGATATACAGCCTGGAGCCTGACCCAGCACAACAATACCCTGTAACAGCATGATTCATAAATTTGCATACGATATACAGCCTGGAGCCTGACCCAGCACAACAATGTCCTGTAACAGCATGATTCATAAATTTGTATAAGATACACAGCCTGGAGTCTGGCCAAGCACAACGACCTCCTGTAATAGCGTGATTTATAAATTTGTTTAAGATACACAGCCTGGAGCCCGGTTCAGCACAACAATGTCCTGTAACAAAACAACTCATAAATTTGTAAAAGATATACAGGCTGGAACTTTTCTGTACCGCATTGGGGGATTTGAAATGTTTTGATTCAGTTTCAGTTTCTATCAGCCTTTTTCGTATATTTTTGCATTTTTCGTATTTTAAGTGACACTTAGTAATAAAAATTTTTCTTGAAAACTATGGAATTATTTTTATTGTTGCCATGGAGGTTGAAATGGAAAAATATGTTCAATTTGCAAATATATATCTACTTAATCATCAAGTATTATAACTATTTAGAAAGATACTTGTCTATATAGTCGTGAGCTGAAAACATGCGATTCAGAGTAGCCACACTCAAGTCTCTTTTTGTTCAAAGCATATTTTAATTGTTCATTACCTTGATTTGCCCGCAAGCTTTTATTGCTTGTCGTACTTTTTCGCACACTTCTTGTGAGGTAAATATTAACTTTGGTTGCGAAAGGCCCAAATAAGAAACCAATTCATCTATAAACGAAGGAATAGCAGATCTTCATTGGTACTTTAGTGATTATTAATGGCCAAACGAAAGATAGAGGTTTATTTGTATATATAAAGAGAAGAGTAAAAGAGGAAATTTTAGAAAACTGATAATTGCGTTATCCATTATAATTGCATGTCATTATTTGCTACGAATCCAGTTTTAATGACTGTATATTAAAAACAATTGAATCAATATTTAATTTTTGAACTGTTGCATATATCGTATTATTGTATTTGTTTCTATCATGCTTCTAAGGTTGCATTTCTTTGTCTTACTTACCAGCTGTGGAGAGCTGATTCACCATTGTTAAAACAGCCCCAATTGATGCAGCTCCATGCGAAAACAAAACATATTCCGGACAATTCTTGCTAACAATCATGACCACGTCCCCTTTTCGCAGGCCATAATTATGGTAGAGTGAATATCCAATCTTGCGGCAGGCAACATAGCTATCGTGAAACGAGTATTGCTTGCCGGTGCTTGAATCAATCTAAAAACAAATATATCAACAAAGTGGTCTTGTTACACGACAGTATATCGGCGTTTTGATGACATCATTTGATGACGTCATTTGATGACGCCATCTGATGACGTGCTTTGATGACGTTATTTGATTACGTCATTGGGTGACGTTGTTTGGCCCTGTTTGTAAAGATTTTGGTATATCTGACCAGCACCATCGCCAGCTTGAACCAATGTTGTTGAAAATGAGCTCAGTAAAGACGTTTCATTGATCATTTGGGGAACTATAAAAAGAATTTAGGTAACAGAGTCACATTTCACTAAAATAAGATTTTTTTTATAGAGAAGAAACCGTCGGGCGACATTTCTGAGGCAGAAAAGCCTATAGCAAAACCATTACGATCCACCGTATTTACCCCCAAAAATGAATCTGTGTATTGTACCAAAAGATGGCTCCGGATGTCTAGCGATAACGCAGATTACTGCTGTACTGTCGAACTACTTGGTATATACTTCAATACTAATAGATTTTAAGTACCACTTACCAAAAACGGTCGGTCGCCATATTTCTGCATGCTTTCAAAAACCAAAGATGGCAAATCTCGAAGTAGCGGCTTTTCAACCAATTGATATTCGCTTTTCAGACTCATTTTGTATATCTTTCTCAATATCCTTATCTTACATGTAATACTTAATGCTTTATCAAAATATAGCCATAAAATTTATAGTTTTGAAACTTTGAGGACCAATTCCCTCATAGTACAGTTGTAACTGTGATTGATGCACAGAACATGACCCAGTTAGAACGCTTTTTTGGTGTTGCAAATCAGAGAGCAAAGTTTGTTTTATCCTTCTTTCAATGGTGAGTCTAATGACACTTGAAAGATAAAAACTTACTAAGACATGTAAAATGGTAAAAGGTACTGGCTAAAATGTGTCTGGCGTCCAGTGCTGGGGGCTGGGGGGGGGGCACTGGGTATGAAATGTGTCACCATGCGTGTTCAAAACAATGTGGAGAAAAAAGGGTGAGAGTGGGTAATTATGAGGCCAGACGCGGCCCGCGCGGACCGCCAATTTCGTTAAAGGAAAGGGGGGGGGAGTGGTTGGTAGTTTCATTCAGTACTTTATGTTTCCCACAACAAGGGAAGGGGGGGGGGGTTATTTCGGAATTTTATTCCGCGTTTGGTTGAAAAAAAAGGATATTATTTCAAAATTATCACTCGGCGCTTAGAGGTCGTTTTATGGACACGGATGGTAACCAGTGGATATGTGGGTGCCCCCTCCCCTTCCTCCCGGGATCTAATACTTTTTCTGAGTAACTATTTACAAGTTTTGTGCAGGTTTCTTTATAAATCCTAAAGTAACATATATTTTCGTTCTTTGTTGTTGCAGTGTAAAAATCAATATTGCTCGCACAAATATGGATCTGGTTTGAGTTAGCCTCTCCTTTCCTTGTATTGCCGCCGCATACTGCCTGTAATGCACTTCTGCATACACCTCCCGCGATAGTGCGGATAAACACGGTACTTCAACACTACTTTTTTTGCTGTTGTTTATACCAGATATAAGGCGGTAGCATTAGGCAGCAAATGCGTACCCTTTCAACATGTGTGCTTTTTTACATTTTCCTACCGTCAAGTTTCAGCTTTCGAAGTAAAGTCACTTTAGTTTTACCATGCTAAAACACAGTGTTTACACCCTACTTTTTTTTTTTACTTCAGTCATATCAGGAGATGCCAGTACATTAATGTATGCTTTGCTAACTTGAAGCAAAAAATTTAACACATGAAATATGAACTGCCTATGAACAGTGCACTGAACGAACGTTCACTTTTACGAAATTTTTTTCCAACCAGCCAAAACATTCTACGTGAAAGACATTTTCTAAAATCTCGGGCTTAAGATGTGATTATTCTTATATTGTTATTATTATTGTATAATATTTTGCAGTGATTAACTGATTAACAGAGAAGCGTATAAATACATTGCTTGGTTTTCAAGGGTTGCTTTATAAAGCGATCAGAACATTTCCAGAGCCCTTGGATCTATAAACATAGGCCCCATATATTTTTTTTAAATTTTTTTTTAATTTTCAGCCTCTTTGTGTCACACCTAGGTGTTTCAAATAAGGATTCATTCTTTTCAATTTGATATTTTTTTTAATATTAATCCAATTGTTTAAGGTCACTCATAAAGAGTGTGTCTCGTGAAGCATGTCGGTAAACCTCTGCTGAAGTATTGTACTGCATTGTAAACTTATCTAGTCCCCAGAGTACACAACCGTTAGCCTGCAGCAAAACGCTTATCTGATAACAACAATGCATTGTGTACTATATACTAACGTTTAGTTGTTGTTTTTAATTTTCCTTCATAATAAGACTCGTGGGGTAAAAAAAAGCGAATGAAACAGAAAGCAAGACATCGGCAACTCTGCAACATATACAATTATTTCAGTGTATATGTTACAGGGAATCTGTGAAATTAGGGATTTCATGAAATCCCTAGTGGATTCGTGTAATATTTTGCTCAATCAATTTCGATGTTTTTATTGAGAATTTTCATTTTCAGCAATGTAGTATTTTACCAAAATTAATAGTAGATTTTGAATTAATATTCTCAAAGCACTCGATTGCTAGACTATCATTCATGAGATACTTCAGTACCTGAATTTAGCGAGGGTATCCAGTTGGTACGCGAGTGCCCACCCCACCAACCCACTCCCCCTCGGGGGGGGGGGGGATTTACATACTAATGATGGCCGTTTGAAATCATTAACAAAAAAATATGGAGCTATTAAGCAAGGGTGCACATAAGACCTTCGCATTTCGCCATGGCGAAGGTGAAATCCATTTGGCGAAGGTGAACAGATTCACCTTCGCCAACTTGGCGAAGGTGAATTATTTTCATAAGCAAGCTTGATGAAAAGTTAAACGCTTTAGATGAAAGCTACAGATCGATCAGGACTGAGTAACTACCGATGTAGCCCTATAAAGACATAAACTGGACAATATAGTTAAGAATAGGTATAGTTTATATGCAATAAACAAATTAAGTTACAGTTTTAGTAAGAGTGTTAATTTGGCGAAGGTGAATTCAATATAGCGAAGGTGAGCTGAACGTCCTTCGCCAATTTGGCGAAGGTCAAAAAATCCTTATGTGCACCCCTGTATTAAGTCTTGAGATATACGGTATAGGCGACTGCATGTTATTGTCCTGTTACAGGGACACACCAGAAATCTTCATTCAGAAATGGTATGATTTCCCAAATTCTTTTGTAGTGGGAACGAATGGTAACAGGACCGCACACCAAAGATGTCTTGCTTCGGAGGTGGTGCTAATTCAGAGGTAGTCTTATCGAGACGCTGTATTCCATACGGAAAACAGACTGAGACGATGTGGCAGATCATTTTAGTTTCTTTCTTTTTCATGGTGATGTATATATGAGTCCCCGGTTACAGTTCATGTCGGTTCAGTAGCGGTGCCCCCGAGCCCACATACACCCTCTGCATAAAATGTATTTAACTGGGCCTATTTCTAAGCCTTTGGTGTAAGAAGCTAAAGCCACTTTTCACTTTTTGTAAGCTCGGGGGAAAATAAGAAAGGTAGTTGTATTTTAAATTCGTTAAACTACAGGTGATACCTATCAGACAGTTTGCATGAATTCTATTCGCGCACTTTAGTTTTTTAACAGCGCCTTGTTTAACGTTTGGTTTTTGGCGCTCGATGTCCCAGGACACCCCCCCCCCTAACTATTCGAAAAGAGAAAAAAAATCAGAGACTGGCTTAAGGTGTTCCCGACAAGGAACGTAACCCGTACCCGGAGGGAAGCTGAAATTTCTTTAGCGTCAGTATCACGCAGTGTCTTATTTGGCATCAGGCATTGTCTTATCAGGCATCAGGCACTGTCTTATCAGACATCAGGCATGGTCTTATTTCAGAGAATACGTTAAATTAGTGGTTTGGCCAGGTTGGTCTTATCACATCAGGAGAGGGGGTATCCGCCGTCTGCATAAAATGTATTTAACTGGGCCTATTTCTAAGCCTTTGGTGTAAGAAGCTAAAGCCACTTTTCACTTTTTGTAAGCTCGGGGGAAAATAAGAAAGGTAGTTGTATTTTAAATTCGTTAAACTACAGGTGATACCTATCAGACAGTTTGCATGAATTCTATTCGCGCACTTTAGTTTTTTAACAGCGCCTTGTTTAACGTTTGGTTTTTGGCGCTCGATGTCCCAGGACACCCCCCCCCCCTAACTATTCGAAAAGAGAAAAAAAATCAGAGACTGGCTTAAGGTGTTCCCGACAAGGAACGTAACCCGTACCCGGAGGGAAGCTGAAATTTCTTTAGCGTCAGTATCACGCAGTGTCTTATTTGGCATCAGGCATTGTCTTATCAGGCATCAGGCACTGTCTTATCAGACATCAGGCATGGTCTTATTTCAGAGAATACGTTAAATTAGTGGTTTGGCCAGGTTGGTCTTATCACATCAGGAGAGGGGGTATCCGCCGTCTGTATGTACGTGTGTACGCGTTGTTGTCCAACAGCAAACCTCTACGGCGGTTCGGTCTGTTGTGTATAATACCTTTTTACTCCGCAGACCCACTTTCAGGGATTCCGCGAAAATAGTACCTCTAAAAGTCAGAAACTCCTTTTCAAATATCTGTCCGTTCTGTGCTCATACAAAACAGATAGATCTCGCAGAGGTCACCTGTTTGTAACAACGGGCTATTCTATTGAAGGTATTCCGCGGATGAGAGGGTTCCGCCACCCCCCATTCCTACACCAATAACCCTCGTATCTGTATTTCTATCTTTATTCAACCAGGAAGCTTAAAATTTTGATGCCAATTCCTTATCGTGAAAAGTGCAGTGGAAGTCCTGTTTGGGTCTTTAATCTATCAAAGTTTTTAGAAGTAAAGTTCTGACTTATTTTGCACATTTGTGAAAGCGTTCTTTGAAGCTTCGTGTTCTGGTGCAGAATTAACAAGTCACATACGTTTGAGGGTTTTTTTTTGAATTTTTTTGAATTTACCATTTGGAAAAGTGGATAAAAGTCGAACATTAAAAACGAAAAGGGTAAGTGACAATGATGACTTTTTAGCATCATTCAAGGCTCAACACTCTTCTTAGTTAGACTTTAAAATTTACATTTCACCTTCATAACGGGCACTGTCTGTCCTCTTCACAAAAACACAGCGAGGCCATTGACAAAGGCGATTAATGGTCTTTACCGTTTATAAATAACTTCTCCTTATTTATTTCTAAATTACGGATTGTTTTTGAAGCGTATATACGCAGTAGAATGTAAATACTTCGATTATTTAATTTAATTTAAAATTAAAAATTTTCAATTATCAACGTATACGTTTGTAGGAATTAAGGACTTTTGATGATGGTTTTAACGAGTGATTATCAATTGGGTGAGGAGGCGATTGGAGACCTCCCTTCGCTCTTATTTAATAGTATGCTCCGATATGGGGATAACACATTCATGGTAAGCGTCAAATATGTATTTCTTTTCAAACATTTGCGCCTGTTAGATAGCAGTTAGATATGATTTCCAGACACGTCCACATTTTTAGCCCAGCCTATCTTAGCCGGGTCATATGGCATATTTATGGTATGCGCTGTCTGTTGACATTTGCTGAATCCTACGATTCTATGGGTTGCTCGATCGTTTCAGTAATTGTGTTTCTGCATTTTAAGAACAAGGTATACTTAAGAAAATAGATAAAGAGACTTAACGGTATTTTAATTTTGCTGTCAAACGTTGTATCTCATTGAAGTGCCTGGTCGAAATTCAGTTTATTAGTTTGCAAAACTGGTTGCATGATTCTAACAGTTTGTTAAGGACTGAGCTAAGGATTTAATTTGAAGTTTCGGAGCAATTCTAAATTATTATCTGGTGCCCGGCTGTTCTAGACCAATTAATACTGCGCTAACACATCCATTTACTAGCAGGTGCCCGGTTGCTTTAGACCAATTAATACTGTGCAAACATATCCCTTTACCAGAAGGTGCCCGGGTGTTTTAGACCAATTGATACTGCGCTAACATGCCTCTTTACTAGCAGGTGCCCGGTTGCTTTAGACCAGTTAATACCAATTAATTGGTTGCTTTAGACCAATTAATACTGTGCAAACATACCCCTTTACCAGCAGGTGCCCGGCTGTTTTAGACCAATTGATACTGCGCTAACATGCCTCTTTACTAGCAGGTGCCCGGTTGCTTTAGACCAATTAATACTGTGCAAACATACCCCTTTACCAGCAGGTGCCCGGGTGTTTTTGACCAATTGATACTGCGCTAACATGCCTCTTTACTAGCAGGTGCCCGGTTGCTTTAGACCAGTTAATACTGTGCAAACATACCCCTTTACCAGCAGGTGCCCAGGTGTTTTAGACCAATTGATACTGCGCTAACATGCCTCTTTACTAGCAGGTGCCCGGTTGCTCTAGACCATTTGATATTGCGCTAACATACCCCTTTACTAGCAGGTGCCCGGTTGCTTTAGACCAATTAATACTGTGCTAACAAACCCCTTTACCAGCAGGTGCCCGGGTGTTTTAGACCAATTGATACTGCGCTAACATGCCTCTTTACTAGCAGGTGCCCGGTTGCTCTAGACCAATGGATACTGCGCTATCATACCCCTTTAACTCGATTTGAATTTTCAGATCAATTCAGAAACTGGCAGAAGATATTCTTTCCGCGATACTTTCGATCACTGCCGCGAAATCGGCCAATCACTTTACCACAGACATGGGATCCGCAAGGGTGACGTCATTCTTATTTTCAGTGCAAACTGCCCGGATTATGTTCTGTTTCTTTTAGGGGCTATATCTATTGGAGCAATTGTCACAACTGCTAACCCACTTTTTACAGTTGGTGAGATTCTGCATTTTTCGTCCATTCTTTATTATATATAAGAAATCAATGCTTCTGGGAAAAAAAGTATTGAATCGAGATTTAACTACCACCCTTCCCCCATATGAAGAAACTACACGGGAAAGAAATCTACAGCATACTGTTTATATTTTATACAAATCAACGATTTGTTAATATTGCTGTAGAAATCGTGCAACATAGTTTTAAAATCTGGTTTAAATTATTCTTCACAGAAAATTAGTGCGGTAAGCCAAATTTGGACATATTTTAGGCGAGCTTCGATATCATTTGCAAGAGAGCAGAGCGAAATTGGTGCTGACATCACTGAACCAGTGTAACACAGTAAGAGACGCGAAGGAAGGCTGTGTAAATGTTCAGGTAAACATCAGTCCGGGCGCTAACAATTCATTCACGTTCATTCAGTTTTTTTGCCATATTTCAGTTCTTTGTAATCCTTTTATATTTTCGACTCAGGCTCAGTCAAGTCCCCGTGGTAAATACATAGGAAATACAAGAGCATTCCAAAAGCTGTAGCCCTTTGAAATTCCAAAATCTTATTCCATATACTTTCTGTTTCACGTGGGGCGGGTGGGGCACATTGTTCACACTATTATATACCTTATACACTAAAAAAAAAAAAAAATTCTGGTGTGGTGTTGGATCAAGGATCAATGCTAATGGATCTGCTGCAGCCGTGCCCAGGGAGGAGGGGGGGGGGCACTCACGTACCAAATGGTTACCATTCTTGTCTATGCCCAGAAAGGGCCACTCATATACCAACTGATTACCATGCCTGTCCACGAGTTTTTAAAATGATCCCTAAAAGCGGAACGCTAGTTTTGAAATAATACCCCCTTTTTTAACCAGACATTTCGAAATAACCAGAGTGTAATTTCGAAATAACCCCCTTTCGGTGGGAAACACGAGGGGGGGGGGGGTCTGAATGAAAATTACCTCCATTTTAAACGAAATTAGCACTCCGCGCGGACCGCGTCTGGCCTCAGAATTGTCTTGTTTTTTGTCTGTTAGTTATCCGCAGGTTTAAATGCACCTTGGTGAATTGTTAGAAATGTGTTCTACAAGGTTTCCCTTGAGTTGCCCAGGGTTACTGAAACAGCCTGTCGTTCTTTTGTTTAAGGATGTAATCGTGTTTGGAGAAGCTTCTGGGTTCATTCCATTTGAAACGCTTCTGAACAGCACTGGAGGTAACTTCCCGGAAGTGACGTTTGATCCGAAAAATGACGTCATTTTTATGCCCTACTCGTCTGGCACTGTAGGCAGAGCAAAAGGTGTCTTGCTGACGCATTCAAATATGTTGAACAACAACAAACAACTCTCGTAAGTACAGAAAATTTCGACTTCGACAGACAACATCTTACCTGTGTCATCACAAGAAAATATATGGAGATAAAATAAAACTGAACGATTGCTTCGTCAAGTACAGAATAAGTAATGTGTGGGTGAATGCAGCCTAAGTTTTTCTTGGCATGTTTTCTGTTTCCTGCATAACCTGCGCTCTAAGAAAATCTCGGAAAATAAGACCACTTTCAGCAGATTTGCATTTGGACTTGTTTTCTAGATTCTGACACCTGCAGAACTATTTCTTTGACAGGTCGCCAGGCATTGAGCTGTTTGGCACTGCGCGTAGTGATACAATTATGGTTTACGTGCCTCTGTATCATATCTACGGAATCATGCTGGTTGTCGCCGCAATACTCGCTGGGCAGATCGCTGTTATTGTTCCCAAATATGAACTCCTCAAATTTATCGATATTATCAAGAAATACAAGGTAAAGATGCTAAAATTCTTTGTATGTGACACTTGTTTCGTCTCTCTCTCTCTCTCTCTCTCTCTCTCTCTCTCTTTCCGTATGTGTACGTGTGCGTGAAAAAGGTGACTTCTTTTGTACAATAGGTTTTTATGCCCATAAACAGACCTATATTTGTTTCCTCGTTGTAATGGAATTGAAATCACCTGCACGATTTCGTTTAATTTCATTGGTTATCATGGAATATCACTATTCGTTAAAATTGTGTTCAAATATGGATACTTAGAACAGGTTAGTTATATTTCTAGTATATTTTTGTTGTCAAGGTCACGCTTGTGCCAGTAGTGCCACCCACAATTGTACAACTAACAAAGAACGAAAACGTCCAAGCACGTGACTTCGATAGTGTCCGCTCGTTTTTTTACGGAGCGGCCCCTCTTAGTCCTGAACTGGAGCAGGAATTCAGTCGCAAGTTTGCCAGACAGGAGCTAAGACAAGGTACAGGGAAAAAAAACATCTGCTTGTGCACTATTTCAAAACTCTTTGAAAGTGCTGATATGCGTTCCTATATTATTTAAATGGAATGGTGTTACTTGGGGAAACAGAAAGGTTTGCGGGGTAACTTTCTCTTACTGGTGCCCACACTCCCCTACCCCTCCCCAACATCTGTGCGAAAACCAAGGTCAATGGCCCTTTATCAATCAAGATAAATAATAATTCTTAAAATGTATTTGTCGGTGTTGATGCACAGGATATGGGCTCACGGAGACTTCACCCCTGCTCACGATGACTCCCAAAGGCGTCCCACTACGCCTCGGATCCGTGGGCAAGGTGGCACCGGTCACCGAACTCAGATTCGTGGACGCAGAGACCGGGAAAGAAGTCGGCACGAATGAACGAGGGGAGATATGGGCGAGAGGCCCGCAAGTGATGAAGGGCTATTTTAACGAGCCCGAGCAAACCCGCAGGAGTATTGACAAGGACGGGTGGTTCCATACAGGTTGGTTCAATAAAGCCAATTTAATTTGCATTGGGTTCTTAATGGGTACTTTTTTTTTGCTGATTCCATAGGGGGTGTACTAAGTAATATTGGCCTGAATATCTGATCATGTTTTGTGCATCACGTGACTTGGGAACAGAAGGGTTTTATCTGTCCGTCTGTCTGTCTGTCTATCCGTGTGTCGCACTGCGAATGATCCTCACAAGGCCAGGCCTTCAAATTGTCTCCCGTTTGTTTGTTTGTTTGTTTGTTTACATACGCGGACAGCTTCCTCATGACCCCAGGGGAAGGAATAGTCGTGCTGAGATAAATAACCTTTGATTCCATGCTAATTTCCCACTGGCTGGACTACGTGTTTCTGCTGACATATTTCTAGTTATACTCGCTTTTGAATGTCTGCAGGGGATGTTGGATACCATGACAAGGATGGCTACGTCTACATTGTTGATCGCCTGAAAGAACTGATCAAGTACAAGGGATTTCAGGTTAAAAATGATCTGTTCCTACCCTCCTCCCCCCCCCCCCCCCGCTTTGACACTAGCAAAGCCGCCCCCCCCCCCCCCATGCTTAAATTATGTTGTTGTTTTTTTTCAAAACCAGTCAGCGGTACTATATTAGGATGGAAAATGCATTTTTTATGAAGAAATTAAACACAGCGGGTCATTTTTAGTAATTCGAGAAATACTAATGTTAACTAAATGTGCTATATGTTGAGGAATTCACATTCAAAACATTGAAAGTTAGACCAATGCACATTCAAAACATTGAACATTTTGCGCCCATTTATAGTTTGCTGGTCGGCCTTTAAAACAGAACCATGTACGTCACCAAGAAAACCCCCAAACACGCAACATCAAACCTCGACGACCAATGTGCGACCAAATATCAAGTATTTATTCAATTAGTCACAAGTAATTAATGGCTGTCCCCACCCCCCCCCCACTCACTCACAGGTGGCGCCCGCAGAGCTGGAAGGCTTGCTCCTCTCCCACCCTAGCGTCGCAGATTGTGGAGTTATTGGCGTGCCTGATTTAGAAGCCGGTGAGCTACCGAGAGCTTACGTCGTCCTCAAAGCCAACGGCAGGAGGGATGAAGCGAGCATCACTAAATTTGTCGCGGGTAATAATTTTTCTTTGCTGAGTAGTTTTTGTTTTCCTTCGTTTGTGTTATTTTGGCGAATTTTGTCCATGGTTGTGACTATTCCGACTTTTTTCATTCTTGTTTGTTTTTGTTTTGTTTGGTTTGTTTGTTTGTTTTTTTTTTTTTTTGCCACCGCGCGATTTGTGAACACCTTCGTAGTTCGGTGGCTTCTAACTTGGAAAGATTGTTCCTCAGACAGTTCCTCACAAGTTCCTTGACAATCCTAATTTGTGCTTGGCGATTCGGCCACAATTAGCTAAATTAACAAATTTTGGACACAGATGTCTTAGAAAATCAAAATGCTACTCCTCTTTGATCGATTTCTTTGATCGATTTTCATTCATATTGCTGCAGGAGCTTTTGCATTTAGTTGTACTGTGTTGTTTAAGATCCATTTGCATTTTTTTTTTTGCAGAACACGTAGCACCACACAAGAGGCTCCGTGGAGGAGTTCGATTTGTGGAGACGATCCCCAAATCCCCAAGTGGGAAGATACTGCGGCGGGTACTGCGGGCCCGAGTCAAAAGAGAACAAAAAGTGCCGGCAAAACTTTAAGCGCGCAAGCAGCAAAAGCACTGGACGAATTTACTGTTGATGGATTAAAGAACAGAGGACGCTGCTGTTTTCGAAAACTTTTCAGTGTTAGGAATACTCTCAGCTGCAAAACACCGTGATGGTCAGAGCGTAGCTGTAAAAGAATGTGATAAAAATGTTTGTGTTTGTACTCATGGATGGGGTCCGGTAGACGGTGCGGTTATCACAGCTACAACAACCCCCCTCCCCTTCCCCTACCACAGCGTCCCACAGGCTGGAGTTTTCATGATCCTCTGACGAATTCGAGAGGTTCATATAGCGTTTGCCTGGTGGGTCCGTCCCTCCGTGCGGTTCAAATCTTGTCCGTGTGTGCACTCCCCTAGACCTCAGTGGGTAGATTCAACCCGTCTCATTTTTTTCTTCTTTGAAGCAACCAAAACCTTATGAGAGTAACCCTCAGATATATACACTGACAGAATCTGTGTTTACGTGTGACGGTTGCATTTAATATTCCAATACAATAATTAATAGTTCTAACCAAGACATTTACACACAACAAGCATTGTCTGTTTATTTCATACGCCACATGTGATTGGCATCAGTTTTACAGGTAAAAACAGGAAATGACGTAGTTATTATGCAGATATCTCCCCCAGCGGTATTGTTTAACGCGGGGGCTTTTGTTTCAAGTCCTTCCAGAATCTGTTCACCATTAGATCTTTGCTCTTTTGGGACACGATGATGAATGTTGGTAGCACCATGCCGTTGAACGTTAAGACGCCATCTTTCGGTCCAATTGATATTGCAATCGAATAGTGGGGGCCACGCTCTGACGAAAGATACAGAAATAGTAGAGAAATAATAAATCGTCTTGTTACTCATAAAAAAATCAGTATGTTTTAACTAAGGGATGTACAGTTAATTGTCTGATGCACGTAACAAGATAAATTATACGGTGATAACTTATACGGTTATACTTATCTGACCATCCCTGGCTGCCATGGTGCCATCTCTGGCTACCATGATGCCATCCCTGGCTGCCATGGTGCCATCCCTGGCTTCTATGATTTCATATCTGGCTTATATGGTTTCATACCTGGCCTATATGAGTTCATACCTGGCTTATATGGTTTCATACCTGGCCTGTATGAGTTCAAACCTGGCTTATATGGTTTCATACCTGGCCTGTATGAGTTCATACCTGGCTTATATGGTTTCATACCTGGCCTGTACGATTTCATACCTGGCTTATATGGTTTCATACCTGGCCTGTATGAGTTCATACCTGGCTTATATGGTTTCATAGCTCCTTTATTCAGTAATGCTGCAATATTACGATTGATCACGGGGATGTGTTTTCCAGCCGCAAACGCTAATTTCATGACGTCAGCATTGCAGCAGTCGCCCATGGCAAATATGTTATCGTGGCCAGAAACTTGGAAAAATTCGTTGACTTTCAACAGCCCATGTTCATCGAAAGATTCCCCTGCATCACAGCAAAAATCAGTCAGTTGGGATCGATAAACACAAATAAACTTCCAATGTTAAATAATGGTTCAAATCGAAAAATCGATGTGTTGAATTACACTTAGAATAATATGCGAAATATGCGAATAAGTATGCGAAAAAAAATGTAATTTCGGTTCAAACATTGCATGCGTGCGTCATCTGAAAAAATGTTTTGATTCTATTTTACCGTTGGATTACAAAAAAACAAGATTTGCCTGAAGAACAATCTACTCCCTGCAACCATGCAAGTTCTGTTTATACAGAATTTTGAAATTAAGTACCTTTTAAGAATCAGTTTTTAACATAAATATATCTGCTACCAGTTGCGTTGTGTACCTACATATGTACGTTGTGTACACATGTATGGGCCTTGTGTGCATACGTACCTTGTGCCCCAACGTATGCACCTTATATAATGACATGAGAATATAGAAATGGTTTAGACACAGTATGGCCTACATGGGCCGGAAGGTGTCATTAAACAAATTACTTACTTACTTACTTACTTATATAATAACAATAATAATAATAATAATAATAATAATAATAATAATAATAATAATAATAATAATAATAATAATAATAATAATAATAATTTAAAATAATAATAAAATAATAATAATAATAATAATAATAATAATAATAATAATAAGAAGAAGAAGAAGAAGAAGAAGAAGAAGAAGAAGAAGAAGAAGAAGAAGAAGAAGAAGAAGAAGCGCACTTGATTAGTTGTGTACCTAAGCTGTCCTGAGCGTAGGACAAGTCAGTTTTCACGTTGCCGGTGCATTTAAAGACGAAATCGGCCGGATATGACGTGCCATCCTCGGTTCTGACGTCACAGCGCCCAGTGTTGTCTATCTCTGCTAAATTGGTTGCCTTTTGGCCTTCGCAAAGAAAATTCGGAAATGTAGATGCTTAAAATATGTCTTCTATTTTGCTTATAAATAGCTGCATTTTCAAAGCCGAAAAGAAGGTGTTTCTGAATTTTTATTTAAAATACGCGAAACCCTTTCCAAAAATATCCTAACAGGGGAGATAGTAAAGGTGGTATGAAGTTGCAACGACCCTGCCGCACCCACCGCCATAATGTGTCTGTTGCTTTAATGGCTGGGGCAGGGGGCAGGGGGATAGCCATACCCAGCACGATCTTCACTCCTTTGCTTCGAAGCTTTTGTTGTACGCTCGACTGGAATTTTGGCAGGCCTCCTTTATACACCAGTTCTTGCCCGGAGTGAATAAGCGTTACTTCTTTGTCCTGAAGCGTCAACAAAAAATGCATGCAAAAACAAACAAACAAACAGTCAAACAAAGAAAAAAAAACTAATGTATCAGACACATTTGTTTATTTCTTCATGCATACAAAGCTTCAGTTTCAGCCTGCCCACACGTCCATGGCGCGTGAAAAAAAAAAAAAAAAAAAAAAAAAAAAATGGGCAGGAGGATCAAAGTTACGACTGACGCGCCCCAGTGATTAAATAACCGTCGAACTGGCTACCTTCAAAAGTAGTTTAGAAATTCTAAAATGTCATACGCGTCATTTTCATGTCGGGCGCGTTATGGGTAACGAGCAACAGTGTGTTTTGAAACCAACACTGAAGGCAACAGTGTGTTTTGAAGCCAACACTGAAGGCAACAGTGTGTTTTGAAGCCAGCACTGACGGCAGCAGTGTGTTTTGAAACCAACACTGAAGGCATCAGTGTGTTTTGAAGCCAGCACTGACGGCAGCAGTGTGTTTTGAAGCCAACACTGAAGGCAACAGTGTGTTTTGAAGCCAGCACTGACGGCAGCAGTGTGTTTTGAAGCCAGCACTGAAGGCACCCGTTTGTTTTAAAAAGTGCAGATATTTGTGATTATTGATAACTGAATCACAACGTGCGATATGGATTAAAATAAAATAATACGGTGAATAAAAGCATGCCACATCAGGGCCACATCGGAGGTCATTACATGGCAAGAGACGCTGCATAACACAGGTTTCACTGTACATTTTATCATGTTACCTTGCTTTTAAACTTATGCCATATCACTTAAAAACCATACTATTTCGGCTCTAAATTTAGGACCACCATTGGGACCAACTAGGGGCAGTCTTAATGTAGATGTATATTGTCAGTCCTTTTATAATGGGAACGAAAAAACGGGACCACAATGCTGACTTTGGGGCCACGCAAAAGGGGCCACACTAAAGAGGCCACACTTTGGAGTATCCTACTCTACTCCAGTTTGAAATACGCGTTTGTCACTGCCTACCTTGTACATAGCTTGTATTTCGCCAGCAATCTCACAGCCTATTGGTCCTCCACCAACGATCACAATTTTTGATGCATTTTTCACCTGTAGTGAGTTGCAGTATCAAAAATATCAGTGAGATCTAATATTCGAATCGTCTTTTTTTTTTGTCTCTGCTGTTAGTGTGCACAAGCCAGATGAATGGTCTACCTTTTATGTCACGCCTGCCCAACAAAAACCTAACCTGTTGACTTGACACGTGATAAAACATGTTTTTAGTTGCTTTTTATGCTAATCGCTCAAGCACTTTCTGTTCTTCACCTTTTCTGCATATTCTGTATACAAAGCCGTATTAAGACCGTCACTTGGGGCTTCGAAATTGTACTTGAACGGCTCAGCTGCCTGACTTCCGGTTGCTAAAACCAATACGTCATAGTCTATTTCTTCTCCACTTTCCAGCACAACCTGAAAACGATTTTTTTTCTTCTCTAGATCTTGTAAAAACATATCTTGTATTGCTTAAAAAATCAACTTTAAAATCGTGAAAAAATAAAATTAGCACAGAATAAATTTTAGTGTAGTTCACAATATTTTATTTCTGGATTCATACATAAATAAATATTACCTTCTGTTCTCCTGGTTTTAGTGACGTCACCTTGCCTTGTTTGAAGTGATCACCAAAGGTTTTGGCATATGGTATACATAACTTCTCTGTGTAACCTATAAATTTTATGTGGTGTTCTAAAATATTAGATGCTCACAAATTGCCTGAAAGGGGTATATTAATAAAGAAAAGAAAATAGGGCGAAGACTTGATGAGAACAGCCGACAGAATACAGAACTGTCAGAATCCGAACAGGTTTGGTTGACCTTGCAATTGTAATTGTATTTGTAATTGCAATTCAGTCCACAGTTTTATGTCTTCATATTATATACTGGATCGACTTTGCTTTCACGAAATATATCCTGCTTTGTGATAAATGAGATGACATGTACATATTTTAAATTGTTGAATTGTTTGTGGAATTTTATGAAAAAAAACAACAACAACAACAAAAAGAAAGAAAAAAAAACAAAACAAAACAACAAAAAACTTACTGGGATCAACCACGGCTCTAACCGACGCCACATTGTGGAAGAAGAAGGACTTTGGATCAATCAGAACAAAGTCTGCACCTTGTTTGAGCAGCTGGGTGCACAGGAAGGCTCCGGCATAACCCCCGCCCACCACCACAATCTTCTTGTCTTTTGGCCCACTTTGACTGGATCCCATTTTATTTTTAAAACTGATAAATAACAACAACAATAATCAATCTTGCATCAAAGTATCGGGTATGTCGTATTTTATTTATTTCTTATTATTTATTTGCTATTTTATTTATTTATTTATTTATTCACAATTTTTAATCCAGTATAAATAACAACAAAATGCATTATATAATCCGGCCTATTATCCCGGTGGGGTATCGGGTGAAAACATCATGAAAAAGCAAAACGATACTCCTATTATTTTTCACATTAAAAGTGATACACTGAAAAAGGTTTATCTTCGCCGAAATCTGTCTGGCAGAAATAAAAAAAAAAAAAAAAAAAAAGGATTTTTAAAACATGTCGTCAAATGAGCGACTTTTACACAGGAATGGCTGGGGGTGGGGTGGGGTGGGGATGGGGGGTGGGGGCGGGGTGTGGTAGTGTTCCTATGGCGAAGTGCTAGAGTCCAATGATGTGCAGCGTATAAAAATTTTCTTCGTGAAAAAAATGGTAATTGTCAAGTTCTTCTGTCGCGGAAAAGTTTTGCGGATCTTTGGTGGTTTTCTTAAGGTTAACATTGGGACTAGTCCTGCAAAATTTAAAAAGAAACAAAAAAAAAAAAACATTTGGAAAATTTCACATGCACATACACATACATACACACACGCATACACACACATGCACACACACATGCATACGTGCGGCAAAAAGAGATATAACCACGGCAGCCAGACAGTTCACGGTTTACAGACGCGCCTCTCCCTCCCCCACCCCCCTGACAACACAAGAACCCTGAACCCCCGCTATATTCATCTTACCAGTTTCACACGTAAGAGGCCACAGGCCCGTTGAGGTCACACTTCAAAATGCTTGACTGTAGAATGTAAATATCCCAACAATTTTTTTTTCAAAATGACTTAACTGGCGGCTTTGAAATCCGCAGGTTCTGCAGCAACTGGCAAAATCTTTTTTTCCTTTCAGTAGTAAAATGTAAACTGCAAGTCATTCAATGAAAGAATAAACATGACTCGGCTATTTCATGTCACAAGTGCCACTAGCTGTTTGATATGGACTGACCTCTTTCTTCAACAGCTATTGCCGTGTGAGCGAAGCCAGCCTGTTTTTCCTTCTTTCCATTTGCAACCCACTGCTAATGGGAGTTCACTCTACAAAATGCTCACCGTAAACTGGTTTCGTTTGCTCTTCTGTGTAGTTTATAATAATGGCGGCGATGGCGGGTTTTGGAGGGTCGGAATGGGATGTGATTGTAATGTTCACAATGGAGGTCACTTTAGAGTCATGTGCTGTGTGAATGCTTTCCTCCAGAAGAAGTGTCTTATCTCTTACGAGATCTCAAGTGCAATAATTAGCAGGTATAACACGAAAACAAGCATGTTTTATTATTTTCAGACATGCAATTGGAAATTGAAACTGTATCACTGAAATACCTGAAACTTATCACTGATGTACCGGAAACTGTATCAGTGATATACCTGAAACGTATCACTGATATACCGGAAACTGTATCACCGATGTACCGGGAACTGTATCCATGATGTACCGGAAACTGTATCAAGTATTATCTTTTGAACTTGACATTAATGCAACCACCAAATCATTTTTTTTAAATTCGTAGAGGTCATCGAACTTCGCTACCAATGTCGTACATTCACAAAATATATATTAGGTTAAAAATTAGGTGAAAATTGAAAAGATTGCTGATTACAGCTACTATTGAATTCGAAATGGCAGATGACTTTTTTTTTTAAAGAAATTGAGGAGGAATTGTTCGAAAAGATAAGTAAAAATAGAAACAAGTCATGTTACAACAATCATGTGAGTAAAGAGTAGGTCTGTTCGCATGCCTCGAATGTATTACTGAATTCATAACCTACATACACCCCCCCCCCCCTTTTTTTTCTCCAAGCTCAATTAACGCACCTCTTGTGTGGCAAGGTGTTCACAACTTCTGTTTATGAACACAGGTAAAAAGTAAGGTCAAAATGTGGGCTGCATAGACTGTGCGTAAACATAAAAGGTATTTTCTCTTCTGCCTTGTGAACAAGATTATTTTGCGTTCTCCCGGGAGGGCCACTCGCGTACGAATTGGTTACCGTCGGCGTCCATACCTTTTTTGAAGGACCCCTAAACGCGGTGTGTTGAGTTTGAAATAATAACCCCCTTTATAACCAAACACGAAGTGTATGACCAAAAAAAAAAAACCTTTTGTGAGAAACGTGGATGAAAATTACATCCCTTTTTTTTAACGTAGTTGGCACTCCGCGGGGATCGAGTCTGGCCGCAAAATTACGCCCCCCTTCCCCCCTTCACCGCCTTTTCTTGGACACGTATGGTTACATATATGATACATAGTGCCCCCCCACCCCCCTCCGGGCGCGTTCTTTTGATTAATATATAGGACAACGCAACGAGGCAGAGGGACGCAAAGATATTACTGTGTAATAGCAATGTAACCGTCGTAAGTGGCCACGAGTTCTGAAGTAATGGCCTGCTAAACTTTTGCAACGAATTTAATGGAACGGTGGAACGGGGTGAGAAGGGGTCTGGCTTCGGAGCACCGGGGGATCGTTATAAGTGGGGCGGGGGCGGGGGTTGGCTTCGGAATAGGTCATTCCAGACCAGCGCAAGTCATATCAAGTATTATTTATGTGACAGCAATTGTCTGCTTTGAATTAAGGCATTTTGACTGACGGACGAACGAACGAAAGTGTTTCAAAGCTCACCCGATACGGAGATCAGAAAAAAAGTTTTGTTTTGAGTTTATCCAGACCAAATCCGTTTTATCGCTCTTCGAAAGACGAAACAAAACACACGCATGACGAAACGACCGTGCAACGTCATAACAGCTGTTGCGTGCACGTGTCAGTCAATTATTACAACCAATTAACATGGGGCTGGTAGCTTGTTATCGCACCAGTTCTTCACATTTATGTAACCCAATAAAAAACTCTGGATACCGGGGTGTCAGACATTTCTGTTGGGCGAATTGTCCAAAAGCTGAACATTTTGTCAAGAACGACTTGTCCAGTCACCAAGAAATGTCCGGGGACGACTTGCCCAGTTACTGAGAGGTGTTGTCAGGGGACAACTTATAAAGTTAATAAAAATGTTATTAGGGGGTGACTTTTCCAGTTACTAAAACATGTTGTCAGGAGACAATTATCCAGTTACTAAAAGGTGTTGTCAGGGGCGACTTGTCCAGTTACTAAGCGATGTTGCCAGGGGGCGATTTGTCCAGTTACTAAGAGGTGTTGTCAGGGGTTGACTTATCTAGTTACTTAGATATGTTATCAGGGGTGACTTGTCCAGTTACTAAAACATGTTGCCAGGAAACAACTTGTCCAGTTACTAAGAGGTGTTGTGAGAGGACGACTTGTCCAGTTACTAAGAGGTGTTGTCCGGGGACGAATTGTCCAGTTACTAAGAGATGTTGTCAGGGGACTACTTGTCCAGTTACCAAGAAACGTTGTCATGTTGAACTCAGCACAAAGGTTAGATTAAAACACCATCTAGCATTTTGGATTTTTCTTTTTATTGTGAAATCGTAAGCATAAGAAGTTTTAAAGCGAATACCACATGGTGTATATGCAAAACGCTTACATTAAAGAGGCAAAAAAATTATAAAGTACATGAACTTAACCAACTACCCCACCCCCTCCCTCCCCCGCACCTCCACCGTCCCCGCAAATTACACGTTGGAAAATTATGTATTTTTGGAAATACGTGTCCAGAATATTTAAAGCGATTTTATATAGCACAACGAAAGAAGTAGAAATCAGAGAGAATAGGTTGAGGGTGGAATTTGGTGAAATTGTTGCAAATCAAATCTTTTTATTTGCTCAAAGCAAAAAAAAAAAAAAAAAAGCATTGGTTTCTCAAGCCGGGATGTGAA
>OX457030.1:39044465-39090370 GCA_949752745.1 Protula sp. h YS-2021 | reverse complement strand
GACGGGAGCTTCTACCACGAGCTCGGAGGCACAGCTTTTACAGCATGGGATACACCAACAGCATGAGCATGAGCAGTCCCGCCAAAAGCGCATGATCTCCTGCATAAAAGACACGGAAAACACCCACTTCATGTGTACGAATCTTTTCACGTCTCATAAATAAACGGCAAAATAAAACTTCTTTCTTTCGTACTTTTTTTTTTTTTTTTGGCGTATGTTCGTGTAAAAAAAATACAGCTGAAAGACACAGGTATATAACTAATCGGAATGTGTCGGGAGTGTTCGGGATGTATCGAGATTCTTCGGGATGTGTCGGGATGTGCCGGAAATGGTTCAAGACATGTCTGGATAGGTCGGACTGATGAGCCGGCAGAACTGCTGGGTTGGGATTGATGTTCTGGTGGGAAGGAGCAGGCGGGGGGAGCGTAAGGGGTGGGGGTGGGGATGGCGTTACCTGGTTGTTGTTGTCGGTGACGTGCATGGTGAACCCCCTCACAGGCCCGCAGCACTGCCTCTCACAGCAGCCAGATTCTTATAAAAACAACCAATCATTTCATTTCAAATTCGTGTTTTATTCATACGAAAGAGCGTGCCAAATAAAGTGTGTTTACACGGACAAAAATTATTTGACATATATTATTCATGAAATTTTCTTCCGAAAACATTCACTATGCATTGATGAATGCGGCCGATGTTTCCACTAAACCATTAGGATTGAAAAAAAACCCACTAGAATGCCAGGGATCGGGATCATGTGAGTGAGGCATTTCTTGGTAAAAAGTGGCAAAAAACCACTGATCAGGAGTCGATGTATGAAGATCTACGATTAATCGCACTATATTTTTCACGTGTTTTCCTATGCACAATGTTTTCAAACCAATGGTGGTAGAACAATAAATACTGGTGACCTCCATTTAAATGTCAATGGATTACCTTGACATTGACCTTACCCTCTTGCACGAACATGATCTGCTGTCCCATGCTGTTCTGCAGCATATACCTACCCTCTTGCACGAACATGATCTGCTCACCCATGCTGTTCTGCATTATATACTTACCCTCTTGCACGAACATGATCTGCTGCCCCATGCTGTTCTGCAGTATATACTTACCTTCCTGTACGAACATGATCTGCTGTCCCATGCTGTTCTGCATTATATACTTACCCTCTTGCACGAACATGATCTGCTGTCCCATGCTGTTCTGCACCACATACCGGTTCTGTGTTTCAAATCCTGTCACCACTGTTGAAATAATTTAAATCACTTCTTAATGCAATCGCGTGTGTAGTTTTGAGGCAAAAACTAGTAGTGATCTAGAGAATAGCATTTTATTCAATGTACAAATGAGTCATAATAGTCCTTACTTTAAAAAATTATGCCTTTATGGGCTGATGTGTTTTATTGCAATGTGTTGTAAAATGGTGTCTGTTTGCAAGTAACTTGAAAGTTTTACCAAAATATATTAAGAAACAAAAACACATTTTTTAGAGAGTGGTTCGAACAAAAAAAAAACACAGGCAATGTTTGCAGAATGACGGAATGATGACAAAATAAAAATACTTAATTGGGATCACCCATAAGGTGGGCACGCACAGAAGTGTGTGTGTGGGAGGGGGGGGGTCACGGTTGGTACGTAGGTACTGTGCACAGGGGGGGGGGGGGGAATCCGGGCTGCTGCGTACGTCCGAATTTGTTAAACATATCTCAAACACGTTTTTATGTAATTAAAAAATACAGCACATCGATTTACTACAAAATGTTGGGCGTGGGGGTGGTGATGGGGTGGGGTGGGGGTGGAGGTGGTGGGTGGGGGTGGTAGCGGGGTGGGGGGGGCGTTGTTTCGGCTTACCTTCCAGAAGCTCCACCTGCTGCTTGATAAGAACTTGATCGAGTTGCTGCAGATATTCCAAGCCTCTTGGCGCTGCACCATTGTCCCTTAACTCAGTGGGTGTGCGTATATCTGCAACCGGAACTCAGCTAATATCTTGATGGAGGATGGGGGGGGGGGGGGTACTCAGGTACCAACTGGTTACAATGGGTGTCAATGAACCCCGGGGGAACTCAGGTACCAACTGGTTACCATGCGTATCCATGACTCGGGGGGCACTCAGGTACCAACTGGTTACAATGGGTGTCCATGAACCGGGGGGGTACAATGAGTGTCCATGAACCGGGGGGTACAATGGGTGTCCATGAACCGGGGGGTACAATGGGTGTCCATGAACCAGGGGGTACAATGGGTGTCCATGAACCGGGGGGGCAGTCAGGTACCAACTGGTTACAATGGGTGTCAATGAACCCCGGGGGAACTCAGGTACCAACTGGTTACCATGCGTATCCATGACTCGGGGGGCACTCAGGTACCAACTGGTTACAATGGGTGTCCATGAACCGGGGGGTACAATGGGTGTCCATGAACCGGGGGGGGTACAATGGGTGTCCATGAACCAGGGGGTACAATGGGTGTCCATGAACCGGGGGGGGGGGCAGTCAGGCACCAACTGGTTACCATGCGCGTCCATGACCCGAGGGGTGTCTGACTTTTTAAAAAGACCACTAAACGCGGAATGCTATGCTAGAAATTTTACCCAAACGCGGAGCACAATTCTGAAAGAACTCCCCGTTTTGTGGGTAACGCGGAGAACCGAATAAAAATTACTCTCCATTTTTAACGAAATTTGCACTCCGCGTGGACCGCGTCTGACCTCAGAATTGCCCCTCTTGTTCCACGTTTTTTTTTTTGGACACAGGTGGTAACACATATACCTAGTGCCCCCCCTGCCTTTAGCTGTAATATATATATTAATATATATATATATATATGTAAATTAATAATACTCGTTTATGGTTCCGCAGGCTTGTACTATTTCTTTATCTTTCTCTAACTTCAATAAATTTGTCAATGGTAATTCCCCGTAAAATGGTACAATATTGGTGCTAGAAAATTGCAGTTCTTATGTATGGAAGGATGGGGGAGAGGGGGGAGGGGGTGAATAACTTTTGGTAATACGATGATTTATATACTGTGATATATAAAATATTATCAATTAGGAAGTTTCGTTGTCAACAGAAAGAAAAAGCGATTTCAAATACGAAATCGTAGAAATCACATAATGTTTATTGTTACTTACCATAATATTCTGAATTCTTGGGTTCTGAAAAAAAATTCAAACACTGAGTGCTTATTTAAAAAAAAAGTAAAGATATCTTATTGGTTGTCTTTACGATCTCTTAATCAATCAGAACTGGGTATTGTATAGACCTATGGATACATTTCCTTAGTTCGGAATGGCCTTGGGCAAGGGAGGCAGTACATTTGATTACATTTATGTTATTGCTTAATTACTGGAGAATCAGTGCTCACTCCCCACCCAGCTGTTCACTCTCCTTCCAGCTGCTGAATCCCTATCTGACTAAGAAGAGCGAAAAGGAAAGAAAGAGGGCCAAGAAAGTAGAAAATATAAAAAAATATAAGTGCCCCTTCCCCACGTTCCAACCGGATGTGCAGTTAAGATATAAAAAATCTAAACAATAAGACGAAAAAGAAAATAAGAAAGAAAGAGAAGAAAAGAGAATAAAAAAAAGCAAAGAAAAGAAAGAAAGAAAGAAAGAAAGAAAGAAAGAAAGAAAGAAAGAAAGAAAGAAAGAAAGAAAGAAAGAAAGAAAGCGGACACTTACGTTCCGTCACAGCAGCCATAGGTACAAATGCTCAGATCTTCAAAGCGCTGCAACTTCAAATCTTCAAGGCGCTGCAACTTCAACTCTTCAAGGCGCTGCAACTTCAAATCTTCAAGGCGCTGCAACTTCAAATCTTCAAGGCGCTGCAACTTCAAATCTTCAAGGCGCTGCAACTTCAAATCTTCAAGGCGCTGCAACTTCAAATCTTCAAGGCGCTGCAACTTCAAATCTTCAAGGCGCTGCAACTTCAAATCTTCAAGGCGCTGCAACTTCAAATCAAATTTCTTTAGGCATCATTTGTCCACAAAAATACTTTTATACAAAACAATCAATTGTATATAGTGTCAAAGATTATATATATATATATATATATATATATATATATATATATATATATATATATATATATATATATATATATATATATATATATATATATATATATTGATTTGCAGTCATCTGTGAAGCCGACTTCGGGGTAAAAGACTATGAGAGAGGGGCCTGGTTGATTCGTTTTATCTAATTTTCCTTTCGCGTAAATTCTTCAGCTGAATTGCAACCCCCCCCCCCCCCCTCATTTGCAACGCGGTTAAGTTATCTTTTGGAATTTCTAACCAAACAAGACTCACAACCAGCCAGTTTTCCACTGCAAGAACTTTCCCAGTTGACACTTCCCAGATAGCGCTGCTATGCGAGAAATCCATATTAGTTATGTAGGGTCGTGACCAGTGCTGGGTAACTTATCTGTGTTGTTTACTCGAAGTTAGATAGATTGTCTTTAACTACACCATTTAAAAATAGAAGTGTTGTTAAAACTCACCTGAAAATCAGACGCTGCAAATCCTAAATAAAATTAACAGTATTGTGCTAATAAAATAACGCCGTGTATTAAAAAAAAAACTAGAAATATTTATTTATATCGTTACACTTATTTGTACCATTACGTTTTATTCGCGGCTTCGCACAAAATTACTTAATATAAAAGGCTTATGGGTCAAGGACGGGGCGAGGTTTCTCAGCGACAGACGATCCGTGGAAAAGGACCACCTGCCATATCGAAAAACCCAAACTTGTCCATTTCTTGTTAAAGTGATAAATCTTGAGGCATATGATTTATAACCATATGAAGAATTATTGTTGAATCTGTATGCAGATTTATTTCTGTTTTCACTAAGCAATATGGGTGGTCTTAATTTCCGGAATTTGCTGTACATGGCAAAAAATAGATTCGTCAAAGGCATGTGCTCTTATGTAAACGAAGTATGTAAACAACAGTTCTACAGTCTTTGAAGGTTACTCAAGCTCAAGTTAAATATATATCAATAAAATAAGAGCGAGGGTGTTATGTATGTTGTACGAGGCCCAAGCACCTCTAATCCGCTCTGTTTTTCCACTTGCATTGTTCCCATTTCGGCATTCCGATTTATCGATCTCTGTTTACTTGGCCCATGTCATTTCAATGTCGTTCTTTCGTTCTCGTTTCTTATTCAAAGGAAGTATTCTTTGCTTAATGTTATTCAGTTTTATATGGAATGTGTCAGTCTCATATTAATTAATATTTTTCTACTTATTTAATTAGAAGGAAATAATATATAAAATATGGATCCACGACATAACGCCTCGCCACAAAACGCCTCGCCACATAAGGCCTCGTGATAAAACCCCTCGC
This sequence comes from Protula sp. h YS-2021, assembly GCA_949752745.1. Classification (NCBI taxonomy): domain Eukaryota; kingdom Metazoa; phylum Annelida; class Polychaeta; order Sabellida; family Serpulidae; genus Protula; species Protula sp. h YS-2021. The sequence continues at coordinate 39,085,021 of OX457030.1, read as the reverse complement.
CACATAAGGCCTCGCCACATAGGGCCTCGCCACATAAGGCCTCGCCGCATAACGCCTCGCCACATAAGGCCTCGCGATAAACGCCTCGCCACATAACGCCTCGCCACATAAGGCCTCGCCACATAACGCCTTGCCACATAAGGCCTCGCCACTTAACGCCTCGCCACATAAGGCCTCGCCGCATAACGCCTCGCCACATAAGGCCTCGCCACATAAGGCCTCGCCACATAACGCCTCGCCACATAACGCCTCGCCACATAACGCCTCGCGATAAAACGCCTCGCCACATAAGGCCTCGCCTCATAAGGCCTCGCTACATAACGCCTCGCCACATAACGCCTCGCCACATAAGGCCTCGCCGCATAACGCCTCGCCTCATAAGGCCTCGCGATAAACGCCTCGCCACATAACGCCTCGCCACATAAGGCCTCGCCACATAACGCCTCGCCACATAAGGCCTCGCCACATAACGCCTCGCCACATAACGCCTCGCCGCATAACGCCTCGCCACATAAGGCCTCGCAACATAACGCCTCGCCACATAAGGCCTCGCCACATAACGCCTCGCCACATAACACCTCGCCACATAACGCCTCGCCACATAAGGCCTCGCTACATAACGCCTCGCCACATAAGGCCTCGCCGCATAACGCCTCGCCACATAAGGCCTGGCGATAAAACGCCTCGCCACTTAACGCCTCGCGATAAAACGCCTCGCTACGTAGCGCCTCGCCACATAAAGCCTCGCCACATAACACCTCGCCACATAGCACCTCGCCACATAGCACCTCGCCACATAACGCCTCACCACATGACGCCTCGCCACATAACGCCTCGCCACATAAGGCCTCGCCACATAACGCCTCGCGATAAAACGCCTCGCCACATAACGCCTCGCCACATAACGCCTCGCCACAAAAGGCCTCGCAATAAAACGCCTCGCCACATAAGGTCTCGCGATAAAACGCTTGCCACAAAACGCCTCGCCACATAAGGCCTCGCCACATAACGCCTCGCCACAAAACGCCTCGCCACTAAGGTCTCGCCACATAACGCCTCGCCACATAAGGCCTCGCAATAAAACGCCTCGCCACATAAGGCCTGGCGATAAAACGCCTCGCCGCATAACGCCTCGCCACATAACGCTTCGCCACCTAACGCCTCGCCACATAACGCCCCGCCAAAAAACGCCTCAGAATGTACAGTGCGACAAAACGCCTCATTCGGACTCCCCAGCTTAATGCACAGGTGCTGACAACACTAATCCCCAGTCGTTATTTGCAGTTTTCAGACTTGCGAATCTCGATTTAGTGCAGTTGTATCGCGACGACGACGAATTGAAGCATTTTCGTGGAGTGCTCAACGAGCTATCGTTTTTGCCCCCCGAAGATGTTCAGGCTAGTTTGGAATACCCACAAGCAAATACCCCGGTGTAACAGGCTTTCCTCCCGTGCAAATATATTTTATAATATTTGATAATATTGTTATTGAGAAAATATAAAAAGGCATCCTTGATCAGAACGTTCTATATTTTTCTCTTAATATTCTTTTTAGCATTTTAAAGAGCCAAGGTGGAAACTCCTGATCGCTAAGATTATCATAAATAACATCCACATTAACCAAGAAGCGCTGTATGTTCAGCTTAATCTTCCTTTTAGAAATTGATACCAATCGGGAGAAAAAACACCAGGCTGGGGGGGGGGGGGCAGAGATAGCCTAGTCTAGCTTCCCCCGGGGGGGGGGGGAGATAACCTAGTCTAGCTTCCCCCGGGGGGAGATAACCTAGTCTAACTTCCCCCGGGGGGGGAGATAACCTAGTCTAGCTTCCCCCGGGGGATAGCCTAGTCTATCTTGCCGGGGGGGGGGGGCTGTACAGGGGGCAAGATATACTGCTACACTCGGGAGTCTTTGGCCACAACATACGTCACCGGGACGTTTCGCCGTGTCAGTGGCAATCAGAGTGGCGAAGCTTCAGTACGGCTGCGCCGAGTCCCATCACGGTTTCCGGTTACTCTTTGGAACGTTCACCTGGCTACGTTGCACGACGAGTCACGAACCAACAACCAGATGGAAGGCTGGAATAATCGGTTTTCGTTCATAATTGGATATACCCATCCTTCCATCTGGACACTGATCGGCGCACTAAAGGAAGAGGATTGTGCTGCACGCACAATGATAGCACAGGATGCGATTAAAAATTCACACAGGAAAAGGGTTCGACGAGAACACAAAGACCTTCAATAGCGTCTACGTACCCCAAGCCGTGATCGTTTTGATGGCCGAAAGACTATTGCTCAGTTTTTGCGCGATGTTGGTCCACAACATGCGTTAGAAAGCGATCAGTCGTAAACACCGAGAAGGAGAAGCGCAATAGACTGGGGAGTTTGGATATCGCTTTGGATACAGCCTGTGAGAGCTCTGTTCAGCAACGCGACAAACTAAACTGTTGAACAGTAAATATAGTGCACATGCGTACAGACCTTGAGTTGTAAATTTATATATATATATATATATATATATAATATATATACATATTATATATATATATATATATATATATATATATATATATATATATATATATATATATATATATATATATATATATATATATATATATATTTGCTGTGGTTTGTGTGACACCTTGTCAGATGGCTAAATGAAATCAGATTTAGAAAGTCGAATGATGCGTTTTAGTTGTTGTTTCAAAAAGTGAGGCACTTTGTCGCACTTTACATTTTTGAGGCTCTTGGACGCGTACCGTTATGTCGCGAGGCGTTTTGTCGCGAAGTGTTTTGTCGGGAGACGTTTTATCGCGAGGCGAGGTCATTTGATTTGTAATTTGTAATAAGAATTTGCCAGAGCAATGATCCTTGAAGAATATGTGAGGGAATAGTTTCGTCGTTTTATAGTCATGTTTCGGCGTGTTTTATTCATATGGCCTTATCCGTTGTTGAGCTGGTTACCCATAAACAAATAGATCCATATTTGATCAGCGCAATGCCCATAGCGTGTGGTATTGACTTTATATCGGCGCTGGCAGTGGGGATCATCGGCTAATAATAGAATAATAACGTAAATAAAGTACAGATCGAGGCATGCTATGCCGAGAGGCCTCCACGTGTCGCCTGAGAACTGATACAACCAGCTCCTTCTTTAGATATTTATTTATTTTAAATAAGCGCTGATTTTCATCTTAATACTAAGTTATGACATTTTATGATTGTATGAAAAAAGTGGTGGATAAAAAAGAGCCGAGATTTTCAGATTTTCTGTTCGCACCTCAAAGAAGATAAACAGGAAGTGCAGAAACGCAGCAGTAAGACTATTTTGTTTATTTGTTTGCATAAATATACAGAATATTTGAAGTTCTTGTCTCATTCCACTTTGCAACTGCTTTCTTTTCAGTTAAGCTTAGCAGAAGGGATGGGGCGGAGGGTTGATATAGGTTGATAGATAAATACCGTAACGGTGGTGGGTATCCATTAGATCTGGATTTGGGTATCCATTAGATCTGGATCAGGGTATCCATTAGATCTGGATCTGGGTATCCATTAGATCTGGATCTGGGTATCCATTAGATCTGGATCTGGGTGTCTATTAGATCTGGATCTGGGTATCCATTAGATCTGGATCTGGGTATCCATTAAATCTGGATCTGGGTATCCATTAGATCTGGATCTGGGTATCCATTGGATCTAGGTCTGGGTATCCATTAGATCTAGGTCTGGGTATCCATTAGACCTGAGCAACAATTGATCTCTAGGTCAACTTTCGTAACCGGTCAACAAGATCTTTAGTCTGATTCGAAATAAGTCAATATATGTCTTGTTACATGGCTTAACTTGCTTTTTGATTACATATTACTGCAATAACTATTCACTTTTGCGTTCTGGTCAACATGGAAAAAATCATGGACTTGAGAATCTACCAATCAGATCGCAGCACATACTCAAGTCACGTGGAAACAAGATATGAATAAGGCCCGCGGGGGGGGGGGGGGGAGTTAAGCTGTTCCCGAACAATCTAGTTTCTGTAATACAACATTATTTTTGTTGACCAGAACTGGACAGCTGACAGACAAACAGCAGTCGCATCCGAGTAGAATCTGTTTAATTTCCAAGCCTCGAGTAAATGTACGAATCCTATTGGCTTCGAACAACCCAAATGGAGAGAAAATCAACTAAAACCATATCGGACACAGAGAAACAGTAAGTTAATGTTACAGTCATTCTTCGAAAGATTTCCTTCTATTTTTGTTTCTATTATTTTTTTTAAAATATTTTCCTAGCAGCGACCGTAATGTAGGAGGCGGTAGAGTACGTCATTGGAGAACACTACCCATAATTAAATTAATAAGGTTAAAGTGTTCATTACTGTCTCCCCCCCCCCCCTCCCCCCGTAATTTCCAGCACTTTTCTGTTAACACTGACACTCTTGACAAAGACTTACATGTACTAAAAACTACTGATTCTATGCAGTCGTAGTTTCAAATGCACGTTTTAATATTGTACGGATTCAAAAAATGTGTTGGTTGTTTTTAACTTCGAACTAAGCCTATTGTTTCTTCAACTACCATTGGTGCTGTTATTCCTAATATAACACTACGTCAGTGGCTGCTGCTTTGCCTGGTCTTATGGTTATAAAATGGTCATTTTTACAACCTGACCTTGCCTTTACAACCTGATCTTGTCTTTACAATCTGACCTTGCCTGTACAACCTGACCTTGCCTTTGCAACCTGACCTTGCCTTTACAATCTGACCTTGCCTGTACAACCTGACCTTGCCTTTACAACCTGACCTTGCCTTTACAATCTGATCTTGCCTTTACAATCTGACCTTGCCTTTACAATCTGACCTTGCCTTTACAACCTGACCTTGCCTTTACAACCTGGTCTTGCCTTTGCAGCCGCGCCTTTTTGCTACAGCCTGGCACTGTCTTTGCAATCTAAAACCTGGACATTTCGTCACAACCTGGATTTCCCTCGCAATCTGGTCTGTTTGATGCTACAGGGACTTCATCTATGGGAATCTTCCGGCTTTTCCGGCTTTTTTTTTTCTTTTTTTGCCAAATGGACCATTTTTTTCCGACCCCGTTTCCCCCTATGGTAAAATTTTCCGGCTTTTTTTCAACCCCGTTCCCATTTGTGGACTTGCCATTCCAACTGGTTTCCTGTACGTGCGAGGAGGATCCAAGTCTTTCAAAAAATAGGCTTTAAATCTTAAAAAGGCGAACCATGGTTACACTAAAACCATTAGTCATAAAGCAGAGACAATCACCTGAGCTAAATTATGCTGTGCAAAGAGGATTAGTATGTCTATTCGTAGTAACAATGTCCTTTGGTTAACCGTACCGCCATTCGGAGCACATTTTTTGTTTTTTTTTTGGGGTAGGGCGGAGGAAGCACCAACAGATATGGCTTCGTCATTTAAACCAAAAACCATCACGGCAGAAGACTGGCGCAAGATGTCGCTGATGGACAAGTGGAAAACGTCGTATCGGGAGGATTATAATGACAGCAGTACAAGCAAACGAGCCGGCATTCTCGGTAGTTCTTGTGCTTATCTTGCCAAAAAAAAAAACAAAAACAAACAAACAAACAAATAAACAAACAAAATGGAGTTGTTGATCAGATTTGAAATAGGAGCTCATGGGAGTTTGTTTCCTCCAGTTTAAAACAAAAACAAACACACACACAAAAACAGATATTGCTTTCACCATATACAAGGGTGGTTTTTGCCGATATCTTAAATCTTGCATATAATTTACAAAAAATACAAGTCGGAAATAGAAATATTTGAAACAAAATATAGTGTAATTTCAAAGAAAACTGCTTTTAAAATTCATTAAACGTTACTTTTAGGAAGCGTTATCGATTTGAAAAAAAAGCCCAACGGAATATTTAGTTTAACAGCAGATAACCAGAATGTTTAATTGCCTACTTGGAATAATTTGCATAAAATAAAATTCAAATCTTTTTTCTCTTGTTTAGGATGTTGCTTGTTTTTGTACACCGCCGTGACTGTGGAATATGTTGTGACAGCTTTCATGATAGACGAATTATTCAGTGAATATTCAGATATGACTCGATACTATCTTCGTGTTTTCTTCACTTTTGTCTTCATCCAACTCATGGCAAATTGGCTATGCACCGTCTGCTACAAGTCAGACTTACGTGAAACGAGGGATAATCCTGATATTGATAAACTTCTGTGGGATGAACATCCAACGGAAAATGGACAGCGCAGTGAAATTACAGTAGAAGACTGTAACAGCGACCGAACGGGCTTGACGTGGAAATGGTGTGACTTGTGCAAAATGGAACAGCCACCAAGAACTCACCATTGTAAAATATGCCAAAAATGTATACTAAAACGAGACCATCATTGTTTCTTTACGGCAACATGTATAGGATTTTATAATCAAAGATATTTTGTTTTTCTTAACTTTTACCTAGCTCTCGGGTGCGCTATATATTTCCCATGTTTAATTTGCTATATGCAGATTAACTATGCACCAAAAAGTACGTGGTCAGATTATTTCTTACCTCTGACCCTGTATAACTGGTTTTTAGGAGAACTGGAATTAAAATATGTGATATTGGTGTCACACTATTATTGCGCTTGGTGGCCAGGTCTAATGGCTTTTGGTTTTTTCTGTACTCAGATGTACTCAATTACTCAAGGATTAACATCCAATGAAGTATACAAGAAGAGAAGTATCCGCAGTACAGCCTCCGTTAGCGACAATTTCCGCGATGTTTTCGGGACATGCTGGCTGTTCAATTTTGTCTTTCCCACTGTGATCTTATTCAGACAAGAGGGTGATGGAAAGCACTGGACAGATATAAAAAAAGTTTAAACAAAATTGATTGAAAGATATTGCAGAGATTACAACTTGAAGTGAGAAAAGACAATGGGGGGGGGGGGGGGGGGAGGCTGTTGGGGAGGGGGGGGGCAGCATGGAAAATACCCAGAAAAAACTGTGTTTTTATGTAGATATGGATCTTCTCTTAATGCTAGATCTTTTTTGTTATCTGAGACTGGTAAATTAATGGCGCATTATAACTATATATTTATTTTCAAACATCTGTCAACGCTAACCAGTGGATAGAATTCAGTTCAAATTAGGAGTGTGCTCCACATTTCTTGTTTAAAAACCCTTCTGTAGCAGAATCATTGTTGTTAGTGCTTCCTGTTTCGGGATTCTGCATTTTTGTCTTTTTATGGACAACGCAAGTAAATAAAGTATTTTGAAGCTGAAAAAAAGAGTTTTCTTTGAAAATTTGTCTCGAGGTTGGTAAGAAGTAGATTTTTTGCGGTTTCTTGTTTGGGATATCTTGAATTGAACGCAGTTTTATCCCTAGATCTCAATTCACCGATTTAATAAGCTATACGTTTTTACTCGATCCCGTAGTATGGGATATTTCAATTCACCGATTAGTAGATCCATATCTGTTTACACTGTCGCCTAGTGCGCAATATTTTGAGATACTTCCGCTGGACCTTAATTCACTTGTTTGTGTTTTTTATCTTTTTCTCAGTCCCTTATTATGAAATATTAAGAACGAGGTGTAGGACAAATGCACCGTAAATAATGACAAAAATTAAAAAAAAATAGCTTTTTCCGTTTTTCCGTTATTTATTTCGCTTGCCTTTTTTTTTTACTTTTTTTTTTGTTTTTGTTTTGCAGTGGTCATTTCTCACTGTCGTGTTTTTCACCTGCACTTTTCTCTTTTGCCATCAGTTCCACTTACCATCTTCTGCGTTGCCATTTTTTCGTGCTCTGCTCCCCCCCCCCACCCCACCACCCTCCACCCCCCGCACCACGCAAAAAAAAAATATATATATAGAAATTATTTCGCAATATTGAAAAAAAAATGACAAAGTTTGGACAGATGATTTCTTTACCTTTAAAACAACCATTTAGTTCAAAGAAAAATAAGAGACATACGAAAGTTGGAAACTTAACACAAAGTCGTTTGTAGAGAATTGTAGCTGGTATCATTTTTAATTCCCCACGACCAGTGGCTTCCTAAACAATACAACTTACCATTCCAAAACATATTTATTCATGCAGGCTAAAGAGAAGACAAACAAACATGGTGAAAACTTTCTCACTAATTGAACTCAACCCAGGCGACTGGTGGAGGGCATTGTTACTGTACAACTGGACGCCATCGCCTCGTCGGCGTAAGGACGACTCGAACAAACTTGTTAGCATTATCGGTAAAATACTTCATTAACTTTTTGAGGTTCAATTTTTTTGGAGTAAAAAGTTCTGCTCTTGCAACATCTTGAAATATCCTGAGACAATACATGAGGGTGGGTTAGTAATATGGTTATAAAAAATACCAACGTTACTTTATCAACCCGCTTATATACAATCCAGTTGCTCGTTAATTCCGCGAACATTAATATGTTCAATGTTAGATTATGAAGATTATATTTGCAACCAGGCAATTATTTGTTTAGGATGCTGCTTGCTGTGGTACGTGACGCTGAGCATGGAGTATGTCGTGATTACTTTTATGGTGGACGATTTACTGGGAGATTACTCCGCCACAAAGCGGTACTACTTACGGGTCTTCTGCACCTTCGTATTCCTACAAGTTATCGTAAATTGGCTATGCACCGTGTGGTATGAATCAGACCTACGTGAAACAAGAGATAATCCGGAGGTTCTGATGGTTGAAGATACAACTCGCAACGGACAACAATGTGAAATCAATTTTGAAGATTGTCATAGCGACAGCACGGGTTTGACGTGGTCATGGTGTGATTTGTGTAAAATGAAACAACCACCAAGAACTCACCATTGCAAAATATGCAAGAAGTGCATCCTTAAACGAGACCATCATTGTTTGTTTACCGCGACGTGCATAGGATTTTACAATCAAAGATATTTTGTTGTGCTTTTGTTTTATCTGACCGTGGCTTCGTTTGGCTATTTTCCGTTTCTCCACCGCTACATGCAAATCAACTACGCACCCAGCAGTTCGTGGATAGACTATTTCCTCCCCATTGTTATGTACGATTGGTTTTTTGCTGGCCTTGATTTTAAATATGTGATATTAGTATCCCACTATTATACCGTGTGGTGGGGAGGCCTGATGTCCTTCTGGATTTTCTGTATCCAGATTTACTCAATAACCAAGGGATTAACATCAAATGAAATATACAAAAGGAGAACTATTCGCAGCACAGCAACAGTGAGTGGAAATTTCCGAGATGTCTTCGGGGCGTTCTGGCTGCTAAATTTTCTCTTCCCCACCGTAATCTTATTCAGACAAGAGAGTGATGGAAAGCACTGGGCGTATGTGAAAAATATGTGAATGTGGTGTGAATTTTTTACCAACTTGGTATGGTCTTAATAAATATTGTTGTTTGACAACATGGGATTATGAATACGCCTGCGGGTAATTATATTTTAATGGAAAATTCCACAACTCGTGTTCGACCACTTTTTTTTGTAATTCCTTGACATTCATATCCTGTAGGAAAATGGAAAATTCCATAGCTACTTTCATGTAATAAAATGCAATTACTCATCATTTCGTTAAGCAGTATCGATGTTTAAATACGAAGGTATTAAGACACAGAAATTATTTGCTGCATTAGTGAAGGTATGGTGAGATGAGCGAGGGAAGAGGTTCAGAGTTGATCATCAACTATGTATAAAATATTGGTAAGTGAACTAATGTGCAAGGGACCTAAAGGTCAACATTTTCTGACCGGTCAATAATACTTTATGTTGACTCAAAATAGGCCAGTATTTTCTAATTGTTGAGCAGGCGAAAAACAATCTACAAGTAAGATGTAACATTGTGCATACAAACTGACTCACACCAATAAAAGAGGAGGCAAATCTTCGGGTGGCCTAAGTAAGATGTAACATTCGAATACAAACTGACTCACACCAATAAAAGAGGAGGCAAATCTTCGGGTGGCCTAAGTAAGATGTAACATTGTGCATACAAACTGACCCACACCAATAAAAGAGGAGGCAAATCTTCGGGTGGCCTAAGTAAGATGTAACATTCGAATACAAACTGACTCACACCAATAAAAGAGGAGGCAAATCTTCGGGTGGCCTAAGTAAGATGTAACATTCGAATACAAACTGACTCACACCAATAAAAGAGGAGGCAAATCTTCGGGTGGCCTAAGTAAGATGTAACATTGTGCATACAAACTGACCCACACCAATAAAAGAGGAGGCAAATCTTCGGGTGGCCTAAGTAAGATGTAACATTCGAATACAAACTGACTCACACCAATAAAAGAGGAGGCAAATCTTCGGGTGGCCACACACATTTATTGTTAAGAATATCACAGATTGTTTTTTTCAAAACACAACACTCAAAACTATCCTTTCAAAAATTTTGAACACATAAATAAATACTGATATTTGACGAAACTTCCTACAAACTAAACATGAAACTATCACAAAATGCAATAAATTCTGAATTAATTTTTACAGGAACAAAGTAAAATTGCCTATATCTTATATAGAATATTGAAATATATTTCCGTAGGATCCGTAAAACAAACATTACCTTTAATATCAAAATTCGGCATCTACCATTTAACTTTGTACTAACACATCTAGCTAATACTGTGATTACTTTAGCAATTTCTATAGCCAAAATCAGACATGGGCGATAGTATACCGTCTACTAAATACACTAATATACTTAAATATACTTGATAATTCACAGAGTGAACTCAGTACTTTGTCTGTGAGGACCTGTGTTACCATGGATACCTCGAATTACGAATGAGGTGGAACGCGTTGTTATAAAACAGCTGACCTCTGGGATCTATCTGTTCTGTATAAACACAGAGCGGATGGATATTTTAAAAAGCAGATCCTCAACTTTCTGAGTACTATTTTCGCGGAATCTCCCAGTGGGTCTGCGGAGTAAGGTGTTATATATACAACAGACCGAACGGCCGAAGAGGTTGGCTGTTGCGATAGCAACGGGTCAAACGTTTCGAGTGAGTGAGGTTTACTGTACATGCATTATTCCAACGCACACAATGTCTGCCACCTCTTAAAGTATACAGTACACATGACCTGCATTTTTTGTAATACTGAGAGTGTCAACTATGTTTTGCACGGTAAAATGACATAAAACAGCGTCGGCTTGCCAACAACAAAGACCATAAACTATAGTTAATGGTCTCGAGCAATAACTGCACAGTTTCAAACTTAAAACTTCACAAATAAATAAATGGAAATATGTATATGCAAATGAGCTCTATACAGTAATAAAGACCATAAACAAATCATAGGCTTTGAGTGAAGAATATCATTGTTAGAATAAACACTGAGTAGTCTCGCCTTATTGTGTATAAAATTAGGAATATTTCAATTGGGAATCACCTCAAATAAATCGCTTAGAATAGTGCTGAAGCAAAATAAACTTGAAATTGCACGAAATTATTTTAGGTTGTGAGAACCAAAAAATTATAAAATCCCTCAGCCATTTAAATGTTTTAAATTAGATCAAGTAGACTCCTACAGTAGTGGATGTAATTTACAACTCTGCGGACAATTTTCTATCGCACTGTCAAGTCTCATATCAAACTAGGGTACACGATTGAAAACTGAAATTATATATGAAAGCGTACATGGGACACTTATGCCCAACCTAGAATTCTTCACAATTCCCGCACAGGAATGTAAAAGACTTTTTAAAAAATATAATGTACTAGCTCTATTTTTATACCCTGCTAAAAACACATAAACACGTGTGAAATGTGACAGTTAACGCCAAAATGTTACCCATAGCAATAATTTAATCCATAACAAAACACTTTCAAAACACAGAAAACTGACAAAATTACATTTCAAAAATGTAATTAGTCCTTCGAAAATACAACTTATGCGAAAACGGAAAGGTCGCTGACTAATTATTTTTCTTTCCGAAGCAAATCAGGACAACTAATACTCAATAAGTATCCACGGTACTGTGTACTTATTCAAATCACAGTATACTTCAAAAAAAAAAATTGTAAAAGAATACAACAGAAACCGAAGGCCATATGGAGTAATATGAGGGTAATCAATTAACCAATCAGTCAAAGAGGTTTCATCCTCCCCCCCCCCCTTCTCAGATGTCTATAAATAATTTATATTTTCTATTGTAACAGCATAAGAGTAAAAAAAACATTTATTATCCCCCCGTCGAACGGAGGGATATAGTTCCAAATGATATCTAAAAAAACCGGTTCCTCGCTAAGCAAAAGTAAAATTCGCAAGTGTATGTTAGAGAAAAATTTACTTCCTACCAAATTGCAGGCCAAAGATAAAATCATGTTTTAACAGATGCAGGTTTATCGGCCGTGTTTCCGAGTTATCTGAAGGTTAACCGGTTACTTTTGGCTACTCGAGGCTAAATACTGTCTCATGATAATACTGATGTGTACCATGAATACTGGCGCGATATCTGAATACTTATGGATGCTAACACTTCAGTATTACTGAAGCTGCATCTTGTAATGATGGTAAACTTATGTTAATGATAATCACAGTGAGAAGAAGAAGAAGAAGAAGAAGAAGAAGAAGAAGAAGAAGAAGAAGAAGAAGAAGACATAGCTTTAGAGGTCACGAACATCAAAATGATTTACGTACTGAAATGGTTCTTTCTTTAATTAAATAAATGGATTAAGAAAAAAAATAAACTGTAGCGTTTAGAAAAAAATATAAATACATACTTCATTCTGTATGCATTTACGGTATTGCTTATTCAGCCACATGTAAAAAAAATCACGAATTTCACGACAATGTTGACGGAGAGGACAGTTTAAGCCTTCTTCTGCCGCACTTTGCGGGGGATGGGGAGACACAATTCGTTGACACGGGGTGACGCTCTCGCCAGACGAGCTCCGATCGAAACCTGCAAATAACGCAATGCAAATATAACGGTAAAAGCACGATCGATAAACTGAAAAGGTATAAAGAGACACTGAATAAAAAGATAACGAGAGAGAGAGAGAGAGAGAGAGAGAGAGAGAGAGAGAGAGAGAGAGAGAGAGGGAGAAAGGGACGGAGGGGGAAAAGAGACAGAGGGAGACAGAGAGCGAGAGATAGAGAGAGATCAGAGAAAAAAGAGTGAGAGGGAGAGAGAGAGAGAGAGGCAGAGAGAGATAGGGACAGATGAGAGATAGAGACTGGGGAGGGAAGGGAGTAAAACGCAGAAAAGAGAAAAGAAATGAAAAGAAAGAAAGGGGAGACCTGATATTGTCATAACAAAAATTATAAGGAGGCGCTTAATCCAGAAAGTAATGAAAACTGTGCTAGTCCAGAATAATGACTGATATAGTCTGACAGACACATGTGGGAGGGGGGGGGGGAGAGGGGGAGTGAGGAGCACCTTGTAGGGGTCGTAGTCGTCCTTGCGCAGGCGCCCGCTCTTGGGCCTGGCCAGCTGCTGCACGCGATTCGACGCCTGCGTATTCATGGCGTTATGGCTGACGTCCCACTGCACATAGCGCTCGGCGCGGTAATTCGGGTGCGGTATCTTGGCCTCGGCTAGATTCTCCACCCTCGGCGTACAGCTGTGTAAATACGACCAGCCGGTGTGTCAATGCATGACCAAAAATGTACAAATATTATTAGATGTGTCTCCAACTTCCCTCCCTCGCCCTTACAGGTTATAAAACTGAGCTAGGATTGCTGACATATTTTTTTACTATCAATCTTCCTGTTTTTTGCCCATCATAGTTAACCAGAATAGAAACGTCACGGCTGGTTGATTTCCACCACTGACAAAAAAAAAGGAAAAGAAAAAAAATAAGAAAAAAAAAGGAGAAGAAGAAGTATTATTTAAAAAAGCAATCGGTAAGTACTCACACTGCACGGATGGCATATGAAGGTACTGTTGTGATGGGCTGACTGAATTCTCCCTCTTGTAGCGTGTCACTAGAACCTTGCCAGACTTTGTGAGGCTTCTGCTCAGCCAGAAATTCCAGCCTCGGTGTGGCCCGTGCATTTCTGGCCGAGTGCGGCACAGTGGTATACACTGCAACGAAAAAAAATAAAAGTCTTCTGGCAAAATGGTTACACTCGTGTGGGTAGTAAAGATCAAGGTTGCCGTCACTTAGCAGGGTTTCCATATATTCTTTCATTTTTTCCCCCTTTATTTCATATTTTACATTCAGCACTTCACCACTCCTTCACAAAATGCCGCAGAGCTAGCACACACAGACCATCAATTCAGTACTTTGGTAAGTACACCACGGCCATATGCCGTGCAGTACCTGAGCGGTGGTACTTGTAGTCGCCGTGTACTGTCTTCTCCCGCGCCAGCTCCTGCAGTCGCTCTGACGTGGACGCGTTCCGTGCACCTGCACTCACCGGCCATATTGGCGTCGGCCTGGCAAGCGACAGCAATAACAAAGTGTACAGGCATGTAATTATTGCGCTTAACGGGTGTTTCGATGCCCCTTATAACTAGACGAATATGTTCAAAATACATACGCATAGATCATACAATAAATCAATCCTGCACTGCAAGAGATTTAAATAAGTACCAAAAAAAAACTTATTGTTTTGACCACAAAATCGTTTGCTGCGTAATAGGCTCTTCACAACACAAAATATTATATTTGAGGGTGTACATTAAAAAGGTCATCTCAAACCCAAGTAAGTGATCAATTAGAGTAACTTCACACTGAAGCGTCTTAGTGCAGCACAAGTGCTCTCTCCATGCACTGGTAAGTGAATATAGTGGTAGCAACACGTTCAAAACCAAGAAAAAAAACTACTGTATCTGGTTTTCTAAACAGGCCAAATTAAAATCTACAATTGTTAAAAAAGTTTCCAAACTGCAGAGATTATGAAAACAACAAACAAACACACACACAAAAGCAAGCAAACATGCTTCCAAAATAAACTTTTTCAAGCTGAAAGTACACAAAAAGTACACACTCTCTTAATGTCAAACTGAAAGTACACAAAAAGTACACACTCTCTTAATGTTTATGTTCATTCAAAATAAAAAAAAAGGTCCTTTCATTACAAGAGTTTTTTTTTTTTGGGGGGGGGGGGGTGTAAGGGCGAACAAGACTGACGGAAAAAATATATAATTATTCCTGTAAGTTTCTGCTTGTAAGTTTTAGTTTCGTGATGTTGAAACAAACAAGCAAATATTTAGTGAAACCGTCGCTTAATATTATGATTAAATGCCGACTCTTTGCGGCTAAATGCCTTGTAGAAATAAGCTACATATTGATACCGTCCCTTAATATTGCGATTAAATGCCGACTCTTTTGTGGTTAAATGCCTTGTAGAAATAAGCTACATATTGATACCGTCCCTTAATATTGCGATTAAATGCCGACTCTTCTGTGGTTAAATGCCTTGTAGAAATAAGCTACATATTGATACCGTCCCTTAATATTGCGATTAAATGCCGACTCTTTTGTGGTTAAATGCCTTGTAGAAATAAGCTACATATTGATACCGTCCCTTAATATTATGACTGAAAATATTTATACGTGCAAATTCCTAGAAATATGAAGCTTATTTCTATAAGGCATTTAACCATAAAAGAGTCGGCATTCA
Organism: Protula sp. h YS-2021; assembly: GCA_949752745.1. Classification (NCBI taxonomy): domain Eukaryota; kingdom Metazoa; phylum Annelida; class Polychaeta; order Sabellida; family Serpulidae; genus Protula; species Protula sp. h YS-2021. Next base: position 39,069,446 of record OX457030.1, on the reverse strand, counting down.
AACACCCGAACCAACGACAAGAGTCTCCTTTTCCGCCATTCCGAATCCTTGCTCCCAAACCCTTTCAAACACTTCTCGTTCCGCTACATTGAGTGCGCCCCCCCCCCTAAATTGAGTGCCCCAATTCTCCCTACCCAGACGGAGGACTGCAACACACGTCTGGGAGTCGACAACTTTTTCAAGTTACGACAAGTTTCTGACGCGTATCGAGTCTTTCCTTTCATGAATAATCAAGCAGTTATTTGGTGCAATCTGTTATCTCGCACATCCTTTAAAACTAAAATAAATAAATAAAACCAAGCCATACACCCTGAAAAACACAAACGAGGGGAGCTTTTATAATACCTGTGTTGCTCATAAAATGCGTAGAACTTGGCTTGTGCCAGTTCGTCATTTCGTGGTGTCACCGCTGAAAGTTATTCATGATGTTAGAAATAAATTATAAACCATAAATAAATGAATGAACATGCCGGCGAAAGATTATACGCATTATGTTTACAACCGTCATTTACAACAAAAACAACCGTATAGTCGAAAGTGGTCTTCACAATCACTTCGTGTAGCACCGACGGGCCTTCGGGAATGTCAAGGGGTTTGGTGAATCGTCTAAGAATTCTAAGAAAACTGCCTAAAGGCTCCGATGAAAGCTGCGCTATCTTAGTCCAGAGAATTGTGGGGGTGGGGGGTGGGGGAAGGGGTGGAAGACCGTCGAGTAGTGAACTACGGAAAAATAGAGATTCAATTATACATCCTTCTTATTTCAAAGTCGGGTTATTACAAGGGCATGTTCAGAAAATAGCAGAAGTTTGCTAATATTTCATGCACATATCTGAACTCATTTCTTGCTATAAACACCATTTCGCATCACACCGCATATGTGCAGTCAAAATCTCTGCTTCAGGGCCCAAGAGGTAAAACAGGTAAGTGTGTAGAGTTTTTCACTGAGTGAAACTCAAAGGGAATACTACAGCCGTGAATTAAAGCAGTATGTACAGTAGACTCCATTTATCTCAAACTTCTGGCCATTTGTCCTGGCATCGGTTTTTCAACCGATTGACAGTATGCCATCGCTTCCTTCCCCCAAGTCAAATGTCCCGATTGGGAGAGTTTGAGATAACTGAAGTTTCAATACCAGTATATAAACAAAAAAATAAAAGAGGTCTTTAAACTTAAAGATATATAATAACAGTGACAGAAATGCAGCAGAGAAGCAAATGCAAAACAATTTGATTTCTTTCACATTTGTTTCCACACCACGGCTTAAGCGAGTACATACGATAGCCTAACCAAAGCTTACATGGCTCTTAATCTAGATTCTTGTTTCTAGATTTACCTGTCTCCTTTATAAAAGACATGAACACGCTTAGGCTTCGCAAGGTCGTCTATACGAGGAGTAACAGCTGCAAATTGCACGCATGTAGCAATTAATTTTCTCGTTATGTGTTTCTTTTTTTAACATAAACGCTTGTAATTAAGAAAATTAAATTTCGGGGAAGGCGCAGTTCTTACTAAGCTACCCCCCCCCCCCCGAAAAAAAAAAAAACAGGTTCGTAGACAAGAACCAATTAAGCTTATTAAAAGAGAGAAACCATTATGAGGTACAGGAAAACTGAGATTTTCTAATCAGTCGCCGCCGTAAGACTTACCGAAATCTGTAGTGCCCGAGGAATTGGTCTGGAATGGCCATCTGTCAATCCAGTAAACTGAGCGCCTACAAGGCACAACGGAATATTTAAACAGAAAATATTGACGCATTATACATAAAAAAAAAAAATAAGCAAAAAACATCATAAAATTTAATGCGCGAGTTCCCAACCCATGGTTTATGTTCCCAGAATTTTTCTTGATCTTATTGAGCAAATTTTTTGATGGTGCACGGCCCCTGGCACAAATTTACACAACAAGTATGCATCCCTCTAGGGTTCTTGTTTAAAATAATGAGGACAGTATTACAGAGATGGCGTCACATACCTGTCTTCAAGAAACCCATAAGGTATAGGCTTAGACCTAGACAAAACTTCAATTCTTCGAGGAGATCCCACTGAAAAGTAACAGAAAACTAAATTATAGTGTGTGTTACTACTTCCAGCACGCGGCACTCAAAATAAGAACAAAATACTTGGAACTCTCGCATTAATAAAGTATGATATAAATTCTTTGCTATTTTCTTTCAACTGTTTATGAACGGGGAATGAAAGGGAATTAAGGCGATTCTTCGAACTGGTGAAACTAAAATTGATTGTGAAACCAGCGTTTGTGTTTTGGTATTCCCTGCTGCAGGCTAGAAGTCATACATTTCACCAAAAAAACACTCTCAGTAGAAATAAATATAATAATCAGCAGCTAGTTGTCAAATTTACTGATTACTAAACCAGGAAATTTAGAAAATGAACAGTGCATCGTAACAGTGTTAAAATACACACTCGTATGTCAGTTGCAGAATATTATCATGTCTATAATGGTTTCTATTTCACATTTAAACATAGAGTAACATGCGGGCACAGACACTTAGCTAACAAATTTTAGCTTTCATCAATTTCGGTGAAGTGTTCAGTTTCACGTAGCTTTCTTCGCAGTTAATATCGATGATCTTTTTAATTGCAATCACACTTTTGTCGTATAAGGGAAGCGATATGGAAAGGGCACCACTAGAATACTTTGACAAAAATTAAAAATGGCGTTGTTTTTTAGAAGGATCAATGGCCCAATCATAAATCATGGCGCACAGATTTTATGGTCAAATAACAATTTTGTACTAAGAAAAATAGATGTTTTCTTGACATCCAGATAGAGAACCCCCCCCCCCCCTATTTTCGCCCACAGCAACAATTGCAAAACCACTCTTTACTCAAGTTTGGTAGTTTCACTATGGTCGAAAATAATGCGCCACGACACTTCTTAGTGTGTTTTTCAAGAAAAAAAAATACTAGCCCGAACCTCAGTCTTCTGGAATGTGCGCCAAAAAATCAAGAGCCTCGACCGTTGAGATCAATGGCCATTTCGATAAGCCGAATCACACTTTGGGGGTTTCGAATAAAGTGCGCAAGAATTTTGAATTTCGACTCTGATGGAATTGGGTAAAAAATGAAAGAAATGATAGAAAAATATGATATGGTAGAAATATCGCAAAAACAGGTCATACTCGGAACATAAAAGAAATTGAAACTTGAAAGTATTTCTCAAAACTTTTAATATTTTTTTAAAAATAGCATACGGGTTGCTAAAAACCCGATTGCTCTATGGTGCAAGAGACATTTGGGCGAAATCTCTCTATCATTGCTTTCATGTTTTACCCGGTTTTTTTATTCGAAACACGGAAGTTTTGCGCATTTTTATTAGGAACGCTCAAAGTGTGATTTGTGATTACAGGAACTGTCAGCCTTTCTGTCCTGAGAAGAGAAAAGGGGTCAAATGGAACTGGTCCAAGGTGTGATGTAGCTTATTCTGAAGAATTATTTAAAATGAACGTTTGAAAAACCACCCCATTTCCATATCGCTGGGCACCATATAAAGAATACATGTATATTTCCAAGAACTAGACAGAGACATTAACTAAAAAGGTTACGAGGGGACGGAGAACGAATGACTGCAGTAGATCCAAATTGGTGAAACTGAAAAGAACATCTTCCATATAGCTGAAAACAATTTTTATTAGTCAAGTATCGCAAAATACGGAATATTTGTGTCGAAAGTGTTGGTAAATTTGCACCCGGCTTATGAAATTTAGCTAGGATTGAACATTTTGTTGTCACTAATTACGATCTTCTCTAACCAATTCTATCTCCTCTCCCTCGTACCACCTGCAGAAGTTGACTCGGGTTCACCATAAAATGGACTATTCCTAAATTACGCTCAGTGAACTGAAAACAGTACACTGTAACTACAGATATACATAATAAATTTTTAATAGGAACAAAATGCAATGTAAGCAATCAATAAATATAAAAACAGTTTAATTCATTAAAAAACTTGCCTTCCGCGGCCATTTCTTTACTGTTGTCAAGGTTGTATTTCCGGTAGGTTAAGTAATCAGAACGTGTTTAATGCAGATCAGTAAATAAACATAGGCCAAAACTTGCGTCCATTGATAATGAAGAAAAAGATAGAAAACTCAGAGGACATTGAATAAAGGCAATGATGACAATACCCAAGCAATGATAGGGCTGAGCAAAAGTGATCAAATGAAGATCCTTCAAGATCTTGCAAGAGAAGTCGATCGAGATCTGCAAAATTTGGCAAAAATGTAGTGATTCTTCCAACGCATTTCAGTTGGTTTGCCAATGTGAATCGATGATTATAAAATTTTCAAAATAGTCTCTTATACGCCAGGCGAATTTTTGACAACAGTGGATGAAGCGTGCTACCAGGTAATGAGAATAAAACAAGAAACGTTTGCAGAATGAAATGTTTTTGACAGGTCAATAAGTTTGACCCCGAATCATTTCTTTTCCGTCACAGCTATCTTCAGCAGCTTCTTCCTCGTACGATATCTATCGAACTCAGCGGTCTTCTTCTTGTAAGCTTTCTTTCAGCCAGATTGCTGGTGAGTCCTACAAGAAGGAGGGTTATTATAAATCACCGATTCAACAGCGACAAGCGAGCCAAGACTATGCAAATTATTCAACTGATCAGTTGTTTATTCTTGCAAATAATGTTTAATAAACGTGTTGCTGCGCACCCGACTCGCCGCATTTAGGACCCGTCACAGTCACGGGTTGTGACAGTGGCAATCTGTCACGTGGACGATCCTTGGCAGCGAAGACCAGTCTCAGCGACGAGTCACCACAGTCACGACACGCCACGCATTGCGCGTGTCAGCAACGAACGGTCACACGATGGACCTGTCACCGCCATGGGTCGTAAGTGACGACCTGTTGCATGTACGACCCGTGACAGAAGCAACCCGTCGCATTATCGTCTTGTCACTGCCATGGGCGTGACAGTGGTGATACGTTGCATGCACGAGTCGTCACAGTCACGACAAATCACACACACAACACCTCACAATCACGGGTCGTGACAGTCACGTAACACATATACGCGACTGACTGCAAAATATAGGCAAGGCTTTACATGGTCCATTCTTCATCGCCACAAGTCGCGTGAACACGATAACCAGGCGCTACCGATCACATAATCGTTGCTTATCCGAGTCGGCACAACGACAACGCAGCAATTAACATCGCAACAACCGTAACAGCAGCGTATGAATAGGCACACCAATTGAGTTTGACGGGTCGCTGCAGGCAGGACATATACCAGACCATGTAACCGTGACGATAATACAACCAGAATTTCAAGGAATTCACGTCGAAAACTGATACACGAACCCCCTATTGAAGCTATATACTCTTGGCAAGATTGGGGAAACCCTGCACAGTGACGATGCATGTACACTATCTGTGATACAAAGACCCGACAGAGTGTCGAGATGATGTACCGCTACAGACACGTTGCCGCTGCGACAGCAACGCGGACAACGCATTATCGGTATTACAAGTAGCCAGCCAATCCACTACTCGGCACTGTATCAAGTCGCTGCAACACGACCACGCTTGCAATAATGGCACAAATAAAAAAATGCTGCAGTATTGACTACGCATGTCAGCAGCAACGTTAACACGAGATCGATTGCGGAACTACAACATAAAGAAAGCTACGCTCGTATGCAGTAACAACTGTTGTTGCTGTAAGAGTTGTTAGAATAAAATATAACACGACCCAATCACTGACTATTGCGTAAAAACATAAAAACAGCGATAAAAAGCCGATACAGCACATTTCACGTGATTGAGACGTTGTGCAAGCGAACTGTGACATGAACAACCCAGTACCGTGTCGATATCGGTCACAGCAGCGAGTGACAGGTGATCGAGCTACCGCAGACACGACCAGGCACAGTATCGTCCCTTCACAGTCACGGGTCGTGACAGATACAACCCGTCACGTGGACGAACCTCGGCAGCGACGATCCGTCACAGTCATGAGTGGCCACAATCACTGCTGGTCACATACGCAACACGTGACACCAACGACCCGTCGCATAATGGACTTATCACGTGACTGACTCATCAACCTTCGTGACAGTGACAACCCATTGTCGACACGACCCGAGATAGCAGTGACTTATGACATGATCGACCCCTCTTGTGACAGTGACGACCGTTGCGTACAGGACTCATGGTAGCAGCGAGTCATCTCGATTGAGGAGGTGCAGATCAAAGTCGATACAGCCCTGCTAACACGTGGTCAAGACGCCTTTTCAGCGACCGGCGACATGGGCAAGTCAACACTGCATCGATAGCTGTCGCTGCAGCAAATGACGTGACGTTGTCGCAGACGCGACCCGACACAGTGACGACCCTCCGCAATCACGGGTTGGGCCAGATACGACCCGTCACGTTGACAAGTCGTGACAGCATCGACCTTTCCAAGCGAAGAGTGGTTCTAATCACGACTCGTCACAAACACGATACGTGACAATCACGACTCATTGTATGATCGATCTGTCACGTATCGGACACTGTTACCGGTCGTGACAATGAACACCAGTTGCAAGCAAAGTCATGATAGCATTAGCTCATCACACGACTGAACCGTCACTGCTACAGGTCGTTGCAATGACGACTCGTGGTATACACGACCCGTGTGATAGGTGATCTACCCCACTGCATTCGCTTAGCTGAGGCAATTAGAGCGAACGTTATACGTGCTTACCCACCGGACCTAGACTTGAGTGATACGCTACTGTAGATGCAAGTCACATGGTCGAGTCATCCTGAAATGGTGACAGTTGCGTATAGCAGCAACTCGATCACGTGATTGCACCTGTGTCGTAACTTACGCTTACACCATGTTTTTAACAAGTCGTGACAGTTGCGTATAACCGCAACACTGCCGTGTGACAGGTCATTGCTGTCACGACATTGGCTCGTACTCGGCCATGTGATCATACCGTGACACGTGACCGATGCTTACACCGTGTTGGTGTTGCATGTACAACTCATGATAACAGCGACCCATTACCTGATCGAGCGGTCACTTCCACGGGTCGTGGCAATGACAACTCGTTGCCTCTACAACTCGTGACAACAGCGACCTGTCACATGATCGACCTGTTACTGCAACGGATCTTGACAGAGACAACTCATATTGATATCACGACATCGGCTCGTATTCGATCACTTGATCGTACTTGTGCCGATAACCCTCGTACCGTGACACGTGGTCGATGCCTACGCGGTATTGGCGTTGCAGTAACCCGACACAGTGTCGAGGTGTTGTACCCGTTACAGGTACGACGCCGCTGCAGTGACCACGTGAACAACTAAACGCCACTTCAGAGGTGGACATGAGCGGCTAAACTACTCAATACCGCGATTGAGCGACACGCCACTAAATGTTGGCGTGTACATCACAGAAAGACATAGTGTATGGAACTTCCCAAAGCGAGTTGCCGCAGTATGGAGCCAGTGGAAGACATGACTTCCTAGACCTGTGGTAACTGCGTGTCCGACGACCCTACAATACCCTGTTGGCAGATGGGAAGAGGGACAGTGAAACGTTGAAACTTTCCTGTTTGCAGAGCCGACTCGATGCAAACTGTTTTGCTAGTAATGAGGGAAACCTCCGAAATGGAAATCGCCCAAAACTATCTCACTGTCTATTACCAATAACCTACACTATGTTCTTGATGGCAGGGAAGCATTTCACGAACGAAAGCCGGTCTGACAAAACCCAAAACTAACACGTGTAGAGATCAGCAACGTCAGCAAATTGAAAAAAAGTACACCAAACAAGATGAAACTTACCATATACGCAAAATTGCTGTCCAAGATAAATAATATCCAAAAAAGTATGCATTGCCTTGGTTTTGATCCGTCATTTTTATGAAAAAGTAAGCGGAGAAAAATCTCCTGTTATCAGGATAGCGACAAGTTGGGAATGTGATCAATCACATGACAGGAACTGCACCGACGCCGATTGGTCGGATGGTTGAGAAGCATTGTAAACATAGTGACAGGTTCCACTATGTACCCGTGTCTGGCGGTTTATTCGGCAAATTTTTTTAATGGATGGCGATAAATAATGTTATCACATTAGAAAACCCATAGTGATGGCTTCGTAGTCTACAAGAAAATATTTTCGAAATTAAAATGCGTTAATATTTTTTTTAAATTACACGCAAACAATAATCAAAACATTAGATTTGCCAATTCTAAATTTGATCTTGGAAATGACAGAAAAATAAAATCAAATGAAAGTTGCAATGGGAATTATCCTATAAATCATGTAATATTTTTTGCGGAGTCCTATTCATCTTATTGACATTGTTTTGACTTATTGCATTAAAACTTCGATCAGACGTGTACAGCAAAATTAAACAAAGTTAATCATATAGAAAAGCTTAAACAGAATGCATAACTCAGAGGATTTCATATATATACACAAATGATTATCACTCTTTGCAACCTTTACATTGTCACCACAAAAAGAAGAGATTTAAAGTCAGTCCTCGACGTTGGATTTTAGTTAGATATGCAGAGTTCCACTAAAGTAGTGTCATATAAACTGCCAACGTCAAGAACTAATAATATGATGTCAAACCAAATGACTGTTTTCGGAATAGGTCGAGTCAGCAGTCAAATTCCACAGTCTTAAGGCAACTGCATGATCCATGGTAGTACAACCCGTTTATTGTCATTACAAATGTTAACCATTTGCCTAGTCACTTAACCCAAACTCATGCTATTATTACTTGCATAAGATGTTTTGTAATCTTTTAAAGTTTATATTTTGTAAGGGGCAACAGAACCCCTATCGGGACAAAACCCGCTGGTCAAAATATTTCTGAAAAAGCCGCCAAATGGCTTTTTTATATTTTTTTATTTTTATTATCATTATAATAATTTTAACTGCAAATTTCACGAGTTCAGTTGTAAGTTCGGCAAAATGTGGATCCAGTACTGCATTGTTGAATGCTTAATTACATATACCCGGGAGAAAAAAAAATTGTTCGAAGCTGTTCTGGAGTATATAAATCCCATCTACCCCTGGCATTGTAACTAATCAATTGCCCGACTTTATGCAAGGCTCAGTAACAGGTAATTGCTAAATTGCAATTGCAGTTTCAATTCAAAATATTCACTGCGGTGTGATTAATTTGCTGGTGATTAGATCTTGTCATCTTCTTGTTATTGTGCTCCGATTAAAAGAATTCCAGTATTTGTAGCTTTACTGATGCCTTCGTCTTTGTTTCTGTAACAAAACATTGGAATTAGAAATTGAAAAATATGTATAATTATTTGAATATTAGGTGGTTTTATCGGGTGGGTTGTGAACTAGGGCTGCTTTTTTCAAATCTGATTTTATACAACGGGTTTTGCCATTGCTGATTTGTCCATGCGAATTTGATCTAGTTACCCACATCCAATAACACACACTTAAGTGGGCTAATGTTTAGCTATTAAGTTTTATTGGTTCAGAATACAGACATTCAAGAAAGTAGAAGACGTCGTCCAACAATTTTTCAAATAAAGAATATAAAAAAGTATCTAGGAGAGAACGACCGCAGACAGAACAGTTGTTAAAGAGTGTATTTTTTGCCTCTCTTGTAGCATTTTAGAGAAGTTTTATGACCTTTAGTTCGATAGCCTTTCTTTTTCCAAATCGAAAATGTTTTTCAAGATTTTCTATTTCTTGGTATTTCTTGTATTTAATCAATGCTAATTATGGTTTAGATATATTTGAAGTTTTTACGTACATTTGTAGCAATTATATTTAAACTTGATTAAGCTTTTAAACATTTTTGTTTAAAAGCGGTTTAGATTTGTTTTAGACATGACTTTTAGGATATTTTCGTGGATCTTAGGGTTCGTTTGTTCCAGCTTCACTAGTAACAATGATATAAACAGTTTGGTATAGCCCAAAGGCGTACATAACGTCGCTCTTGACCTTGAAATGACCTTGATAGGCCAAAAATATTTGTGCAGTAATTGGGTTAACAAAAACCTGCAGTACGATGGACACTTCTGCAGTAATAGCTCCTACACTGTATAACACATGAGCATGCATTAATAGGTACACTCATGCACTGAGACTCAACACCAAGTGTCTGGCTTTAAGTGGCACATAAAATGTATTGCTTTACGACAGTAACTATATGAGTAACCCTCTTAACTGGGTACTCAAATGTCATTGACATAAAAAGGCTGTGATGTGGTTTATTGACAAAACATTGACATTTTAAGGCTCTTTTTGAGCTAAACAGGCAAAACAGGATTGATACTTGTAATGATTTTATCTAAAATCATAGGACTACATGACTTCCAAACATATTCTGTATCTAATAACTATCACATGATTTCATCACGAAAATATATTGTATACTTATAAAAATCAAATTGAAAAAAAAAATACTCTTTTTTGAGTTGCTGACAAATAAGTGCGCTGAAGAAGTTTGAGTGGGAGAGAAGTTCAAGTGAAGTGTAACACTTAATTCCTTTTAAACTATCACGGCAAAGGTTTATTATTGTAAAGATTCCAATAAAACACAGTCATTTCTATATCATTATTTTACTTGCTTAGACTGTATTTTTTTCCGCTTAAGTGTTGATCATATCAGTACTAAAATCATAATATTGACATGAAATACTGCAGTTTAATTAGTAAAATAACGACACAATAGATAAGAATAAATACAGATAAGAATTAATTGAATAAAAATGGGCCCGTGTCAGATTTTCAACTACCGCACTGTGGTTATGAATTCATTCAAGACTGTAAAAATAATAGCACTACTTTTCTATAGTATTTCTCCTTTGTTGTCTTTCAATTTTTAAAACTAGAACCTCACTTCGCTAGCGAAATGTTAAACACTTGACAAAAATTAAAACGCAAAAATACTTCATTCAATGGGTTATTTCTTGAATAATATATATTGCAAACAACACAGCTTGAATATGTTCTTATAAGCCGAGTAGTGTTTGGTTTCTGTTGACTTAAGGTTTTATTGACTGATCTGGCATACGCCGTGTTAGCTATTTACGCACTGAGAGCTCGCACAAAGCTCACTGTGCAACTGTGTGTGATGTGGGTTAAATGCTACGTACGCATTTACTTGCAAAAAATGCACTCTTTTCCCTTGGTGTTTTAACAAAGAAAACGAAATCAAAGACGAAAATAAAAAGTGACATGCACATTTTCAGATCAAGCTCTTCATAAGTCCCAAGTTTCATGGTCGTAGGGCCCATAGTGTCATCGGAAAAAGTGTCAAGAAGAAAAAAAAAGGCCCATAGTGTCATCGGAAAAAGTGTCAAGAAGAAAATAAAAAGGACGAATTTTGCTCGCACAAATTCATATAACTCTTGCAAGCCAAAGGCTTGTCAAGTGTTAACTACAAATTTGTTCGATTTTGATTTTTGTGTTCCTTCTAAAATAACGTGAACTCATTTGTAATGTGAGTACCCAAGACGTGAGTATTTCACGTTAAATCAATCCGCTCTCTTTTGGTACTTTTAAAGGAGTTGGGGCAGGACTGGGGGGTGGAGTAAGGGTGGGGGGGGGGGGGTTGCGGGTGTTGCAGTAGACCTATCAGATTATTACACAGCTAAAACGATCTTGTAACGTTACTCAAAGTAGTTTGTTATCCCTTTTCTTTTGAGGTGAAAGCTGGAGCACCTACCCCCCCCCCCCCCCCCCCCACACACACACACCTTGAGACCCGTCTCCCTTCCGCAACATGTCGCATTTAACGGCGATAAAAAAACAAAAACAAAAACACACACACACACAGAAGCATTGATCTGTTGAGGGACAGTCAGCTGAAAAACGAACAATACTAATGTGCATTTTAACAACAGTGTAGAACAAACGTCAGTTACAAACCGGCGAGGAATTTGATTTCGAGTAAATGCCATAGTGAATATTGAAAAAAAAGAGAGATACATAGTTTTTCGCATCTGTTTCATATTGGAAGTGAAATATTCATGCCACCTAAAGACAGAGAGCATGGAAAGTGCTTTTTTCAAGATTGGAATATGCTCCCCTGTCTACTCAGTTGATTTGGTAAGTGAATCTCATGTTGTGACGCGGATTCGTGGAGGAAAAAAAACACGGTGAATACGTGCACTCTTGTGACGCGGATTCGTGGGTAAGAAAACGCGGTGAATACGTGCACTCTTGTGACGCGGATTCGTGGGTGAGAAAACACGGTGAATACGTGCACTCTTGTGACGCGGATTCGTGGACGGGAAAACACGGTGAATACGTGCGCTCTTGTGACGCGGATTCGTGGGTGAAAAAACACGGTGAATACGTGCACTGCTGTGACGCGGATTCGTGGGTGAGAAAACACGGTGAATACGTGCACTGCTGTGATGCGGATTCGTGGGTGAGAAAACACGGTGACTACACTGCAATGACCTTGCAACACCTTATGGGATTTGATAATGGGTATTGAGATTTGGTTATTGACATGTGCTTGAGGGTCTTTATAGAGTACTGGTAATATACGATCAAACAAAGACATACTAAAGTACAGCAAAATCAACTGGGCAATTGTTCATGAAAAAAAGATGCGCATTACAATAAATCCCAATGTCGTTCAGGATTACATTTCGTGGTGGCAATTAAGAGTGTTCGTTGGTGACAAATAAAACATTGATGTGAAATGCAAGTTTTTTTTTGAGTTGGAAATTTTGTGTTATGTATTTGCATAGTATTATCTACTGAATAATTTTATTGAATATTTTCCATTCAAGATCAAGAAGAAAAGAGACTAAATATAAGTAATGCGATTCCGAGACGACATGACGAACAGTAAACAAAACAAAAGAAAACAAAAATAGGTCGCGTGAGGTCAAGGCGAGGTCATCCAAAGTACATAAAACGTTCAGGTGATGTCAAGACGAATTTACGAGAGGTCATGAAGTAAATTAGAGTAAACAGGACTAAGTCACGTGAGGAAGTCACGTGGGAGGTAAAGACGGAGATACAAGACGAAATGCCACAGAATTCTTGAGGATGACATTTCAATGCACAGCCTCCAACTCCTCATAACGGGTAATGTTTTTCTGTATAAACCACACGCCGGATTCAAAATCCCCTTTGTCAGAAGTGGCCCGGTTTAGATATATAAAGATTCACCGTAAACAATTTTGGTTGCAATAACGCTTTAAAACGTTTTCTTCCAAACTTTTTTACCTGCAAAGAAAAAAGTTTTCTGAAGGTTCAATATGGAATACCAAAATAGATTTTTCATAAAGCGTTTTTAGCGCTCTGTTTAAATATTTTCAGCGCTGAAGAAAAAAAGATTGTGAAAAGCTATCTGGCGAATAAAGTAAAAGGCATCCTTTTTTAGGGGGGGGGGGGGGCTTTCAAACAAACTGCAGACATGTTTAAATAAACAGATCATTCCTTCGAAATGTGAAATATTTCTCACTAACCATTAAGTAATAACACACACACACACACACACAGATATATATATATATATATATATATATATAAGTAGGGAAGAAACGAGAGTTCTGGACCAAAAATTGGCGCCAAAATGACGTCACAGGGTGGTCCAGAACTCTCATGAGAGTTCTGGACCAGATGGTAATTGAAAGAGCGCGCGCCTGTATGAATGACGTCATAATGAGGTCATCATGACATCATTAGTCACGTGACATGTCAATCATGTGTCACGTGTCATATGTCACGTGTCATGTGTCAATCATGTGTTATGTAACTCCCACCGTATATGAGGAATATTTTCCCGATCAATAACCTTCTGACCGGAATGGCTCAGTCGGTAGAGCATAGGACCCGTAATGCTGAAGCATGATCTGAAGGTCGGTGGTTCGAGCCCGCCCTCCGGCACTACTTTCACTTTCTGTCAATCATATCATTTAGGTTGTCAAAGTGAGTCTTTAGTCACGTGACCTGTCAATCATATGTCACGTGACCTATAAATCATGTTTCATGTGGCTCTAATTGTATATGAGGACTATTTTCCCAATCATTAACCTTCTGGCCGGAATGGCTCAGTCGGTAGAGCATAGGACCCGTAAGCGGACCCATGATCTGAAGGTCAATGGATCGAACCCGCCCTCGGGCATCACTTTCATATCATGGGGACCCCCCCCCCCCTGGTGAAGAATCATATACCATGGGGGCCCCCCCCCCTGGTGAAGAATCATATACCATGGGGACCCCCCCCCCTGGTGAAGAATCATATACCATGGGGACCCCCCCCCCCCTGGTGAAGAATCATATACCATGGGGACCCCCCCCCCCCCCCCCCAGGATGTGATTCAACACTCCTATAAGAGCACATTGTCTGTGCACATATGCATCATTCATGCTCTGACTGCCGTTGGATACACATGGAAAAAAAAGTGAAAACAGTTGCTCTTACCTATTGTGTTGTGCTGTGCTGTTGAAGAACAAGTGAAGGGTTGACTGGAATACACATAGGAGACGAAGTGAAACTAGGATGTGATTCAACACTCCTATAAGAGCACATTGTCTGTGTACATTTGCATCATTCATGCTCTGACTGCCGTTGGATACACATGGGAAAAAAAGTGAAAACAGTTGCTCTTACCTATTGTGTTGTGCTGTGCTGTTGAAGAACAAGTGAAGGATTGACTGGAATACACATAGGAGACGAAGTGAAACATTGGTTATTCTTTGGAAAAAGGAAGTGAAACATTAGCTATTCATTGGAAAAGAGAAGTGAAAGATTTGGTTATTCTTTGGAAAAGGGAAGTGCAAGATTGGAAGACAAATTAACCAATGACTTGTGGTAAGTCATCTTTTTTTTTTTTTTTTTTTTTTTTTTTTTTTTTTTTTTTTTTTTTTTTTTTTTTGGTTTGTGTTCACTTTTATGACTCTGTGACATTATGTGACAACATGTGACTGTGACATCATGTGACTCTGTAACATTATGTGACTGTGTAACTTTTTTTTTTATTTTTTTATTTTTATTTTTTTATTATTATTATTATGATAATATTTAATTAGTCATATTTCAATGGTTTCCCCATTACAGTAACCACACACACACAGCATAAGTACATGTGTACAGAGTGTGGGGGAAAACCGACTGAGAAATTTTAGAATGCACTCGTACAGAGTGTGGTGGAAAACCGATCGATAATTTCAGAGTGCACTCGTACAGAGTGTGGTGGAAAACCGATCGATAATTTCAGAGTGCACTCGTACAGAGTGTGAGGGAAAACCGATCGATAATTTCAGAGTGCACTCGTACAGAGTGTGAGGGAAAACCGATCGATAAATTCAGAGTGCGCTCGAGTGTGGGAACAATCAATAAATTTGAGAAGGAATGGGAATTTCCCTACGTTAAGTCTAATGTTATGTTCTAAAGTTATAGTAGTTGGAAAATGACACTTCTAAAGCACATTTAACAAATGTAGGTTTTTAACACCATATAATATATAAAATAAGTTTGAACATTTTAGCATGCTACTTATTTGAATGTTCTAAAGTTATAGTAGTGGAAAAATGGTGGTTCTAGACCAACTTTAACAAATTTAGTTTTTAACACCATATGATATATAAAATAAGTTTGAACATTTTAGCACGCTACTTATTTGAATATTCTAAAGTCATAGTAGTTGAAAAATGGTGGTTCTAGACCAATTTTAACAAATTTTGTTTTTTGACAACATATGATGTATAAAATAAGTTTAAACATTATACAATGGTGTAGTAGAGTAAAAATGAGGGTTCTAGACCAACTTTAACAAATTTTGTTTTTTGACAAAATATGATGTATAAAATAAGTTTGAACATTTTACCATGGTGTAGTAGGGTAAAAATCAGGGTTCTAATCCAAAATTTAATTTTTTTTTTGAAAACATATTATGCTTTTCTTAATGCTTTCAGGTATCGTCAGAACACATCGCTCTCCACCTTCACCTGATTATTAACAATGTCAACATTACTTCTTCACCGATGTGTAGAGACCATGGATGACGTCTTCAAAGTGAACTATGTTGACTATGTGTTTTCAAAGCTTCCTGCTTTTGAATCTAATTGGATTTTACAAGTGAAGAATTTGCATAAGCATTGGGAAGCTGTTGGAAAGATAATTCCAAGAGATGAATTCATCCGCTCATTTCTACACGAATGTGAAGAACTACTTTTACCATCAACTTACGACATTGATTCAGCATTTATCCGCGCGAATACAACTTGGGCAGCTGAACTCATGCTAGTTGTAGCTGCTAGAATTATTTTACATTATGATGATGGCGTTCCATTGACGACGAATGCATCAGAACTTGTTCGATTCAACAATGAACGAGTTGAAGTGAATTCAAAGCTTTGTAAAATGTTTGAAGAACTATAAAAAAGCTAACTCTGCAATTTCTAATGGTATAAAAGGAGAAGGGTGAAGTGAAGTCATCATTCAACGCGCAGCCATGGAGAAGACAAGCAGCTTTAAAATTAGTGCAAACTTAACTATTACTGTGGAGCATGGAGAATTTGGGCTATTTCTTCGAATCAAACGTGGAGAGAGATGGCTTGCTTTATCACCATCCTTGTGGAAGATTGTGTGTCAGAACTTGTCAAGATTACGCAACATTGGCTTCAAACTGTACTTAACGCAAACGAAGTGGCTTGAAGTCATTTCATACTTGGATATGCGCTATGTGAGTTTTGTGCAAACATCACTGTTTGAAGGGAAAGAATATACGCGTTACATCAACATGAATGATGGTGAATGGGGGACATTGCTTCAGGAGATGGATAACATTAACTCAACCTTATTGCCATGTACGGAATGTCATGGGAAGAAAACTCCTATCAAGCTGCAAAAGGACAATCGAATGAAAGTGTCAAAGCTTTCCAAGAAAAGACTGGCTGAAGTTCGATTGGAGAATATGGATGTGCAAAATCAACTTGGACTTACCTGTGAATATTGTGGTGCTTACGGATATGCTGAGGATTATGATTGTCACTGCCACAAGTACAATTGCAAGTTGTGTGAACCTGACAACTTCTGCAACAAGTGTGGCTCACTAACAGTATCTGCCGAGTAAGACTACAAGTCATTTGCTTGCCAGTCATCAAAGTGTGTAGACGTGTCATATGGATATGTGAAAGATGGATGTAGAAACGTTTTTCAAGGAGACGTATGTGGACTACATGATAAGTGAACTGGCGCGTTTTGGATCTATTCAACAACAACTGGAACACTTTGACATCTATTGGGAACTTGCTCATTCCACGCTGAACGTACCGAAATTACGTGAGGATTTCATCAAAGAGTGTGTGCTTTCAAACATTGACGGAGCTGAGGAGTTTGATGTGGAAGCAGCATATCACTTTGCTCGATTTGATCCAAGACTGTTTTATGAAGTGAGAGAGTGGCTAATCTACATTGCAGTATAATGACAGACATTACATTGAGACAATATATTGTGCAAAAGACATATTGTGAAGAAATGTTATTAGCTGTAAAAAAGTTTGCATGTTTAGTATGTCCTGCTTGTCAAAATGAAGAGTGTTCAGAACATACTTGTCATTCTGCATGTGTCTATACATATTGGAATGAAGCTAAATATTACATTCATTTAGATAAAGTGTTAGATAATGCAAATCAACGTTGTGAAAAATATGGTGTAGATGCTATCACATTTGATGAATTAAGTAGTTGGTTAATGTACATTGAAGATCAATGGACTCCAATTATTCACACCATTGTATCAATACTTGATTTGTAAGATATGTTGATAAAATGCAAGATGTGTTGATAAAATAAAATACAAGATATGTTAACAAGTGTTAATCATTTAGTGTTAACATGTCGACGTGGAAAGACTACTTAACCAATATTTATTTTAAACCTGGTCAACCCGGGGCATTTGCTGGTCCTTACAAACTATATCACATATTAAGAAAACATGATCAACCAGTCACTCATTCACAAGTGAAGAAATGGTTACAGGATCAAGATGCCTTCAGTTTACTACAACCTGTAAAATATAGGTTTAAAAGGCAACGTGTCATTACACGTGGAATTGATGACATGTGGGATATTGATTTAGCTGACATGGGAAACATAGCTTCCTATAATGATGACACCCGTTTTTTATTAGTTGTCATTGATGTGTTTTCCAAATATTTATGGGTGCAACCAATGCCTAATAAATCACATACGAGTGTCATAGAAGCCTTTCAAAAGATTTTTCATGAAACACAACGAAGACCACGAACTCTAAGGTCAGACAAAGGAACTGAATTTAAAAACAGATGGGTAAAAGCATTTATGAAGAAGGAGGGAATACATGCCTATACGACAAAGAATGAAACCAAAGCCAACTTTGCTGAGAGAGTCATTCGTACTCTAAAGGGAATGATGTATCGATATTTCCTACATAATCAAACGTATCGATATATGGACATCCTTCCAGACTTAGTGTATAATTACAACCATAGACCTCATGGCTCCCTCCCTAATAAGTATGCTCCTGCAGATATTCGTAAAGACAACGAATCGAAAGTGTGGAAGTATATGTATGTAGACAAATTGAAATTAAAACCGAAGAAGAAAAAACCCTACAAATTTAAAATTGGTGATCAGGTTCGCATTTCTCACATAAAATATGTATTTCAACGAGATTATCATATAAAGTGGACGCAAGAAGTCTTCATTATCACACATCGTTGTAAGAAGCAAGGAGTACACTTGTATCGTGTGAAAGACTTTTTGGATGAAGATATTGACGGACATTTCTATGAAGAAGAACTGCAGAAAGTGACAAAAGATATTGAATCAGTCTACAGAATTGAAAAGGTCTTGAAAACACGAAGAAGACGAGGTGTTAAAGAATTATTTGTGAAGTGGTTAGGTTGGCCAAAGAAGTTTAACAGTTGGGTGAAAGAAACAGATATTCGAAAATGAAGCATCCATTCACGTGTTTGGTCTCTGGACCTACAGGCAGTGGTAAAACTTCTCTAGTTAGAGAAATTCTAGAACAAAAGTTAATTAAACCCTCTCCAAAAACCATTTTATGGCTCTATGCAGCAGATCAGCCTTTGTATAAGGGAATGAAAGGTGTGGAATTTTACCAAGGCATTCCAGATAACATTGAAGAGCGTTTTAACCCGAAAAAACCAAACTTACTCATCATTGATGACTTAATGACCAAATGTCATAGTGATGAGCGAATGACACGTCTATTTAGTGTTGGCAGCAGTCATCAAAATCTAAGCATTATTTTTATTGTGCATAATTTATTCCATCATGGTAGAGAAATGCGAAATATTAGTTTGAATACACATTACATCATTCTGTTTAAAAATCCTAGAGACAGTCAACAAATAAGTACATTAGCGCGACAAATGTATCCTGGAAAATCTCAATTTCTCATAGAAGCCTATCAAGATGCTACGAGCAAACCTCATGGCTATTTATTCATTGATTTGAAGCCGAAGACAAATGATCAACTACGTATTCGTACAGGCATTTTACCAAAAGATACACATTACGTATATGTTGATAAGGTCGCGTATGAACAAGAACCAAGTCACTTGACCATTCGCAACCAAGATGTCTAAACGTATTCAAGCAAATCAACCATTTCTTCACTTGCTCGCACGCAGCGGGCCTAAACGACGTAAATCCTTGCTACAACAAGCTACTAAGGAAGAATTAACTAGCTTGTTTGAAATTTGTTTGAATATATTGCGAGGACATTTACCCTTAAGCTCAAAAAGGTATAAGGTATTCAAGCGTGAACGTCATACCCTACGTACACTAGCAGATAAGAAGATATCACTTCGAAGAAAAAAGAAGTTGGTTAATCAGAAAGGAGGATTCATTGGAGCTATTGCTAAATTTGCATTACCCTTGTTAGCTCAGTTGCTGTTAAAATGAAACATACTATGAAAATGGTCCTCATTCCTGAATATGAATATAAAATGTTGTTAGAAAAGAAGGGAAAAGATGTTGAAATCAAAACGAAAGTGAATAAACTTTTACGTGGGAAACGAACTCGTGAAAAAGCAATAGAAATGTCTCAAGTGCTTGGACGTCATTTACGAACAATTCAATCACAACAACAGCGACAAAAGTCTGTTACATCATCCAAAGCAGAAAAATCAGAAAAGTCCCAACAGTTTCTAAGCCATTTTCAACCTATTTATCATGTAAAACTAACACAACTTCTAGCAGAACTTAAGAAATATGGTACGAGATGGACAGATAAAAATGAACTTGTTTTAAAAACAGGTACTGTCATTACAAATTCTAACATTATTGATTTGTTGAAAGAAGCATTGGTTGCTACAAGAAGAAAAGAACAACGAGAACCACCGCATGGTTGGAAGCAGTTTATTGAGGAAATTGTAGATGCTAATATTCCAAAAACTGTTTTTGGTAAAAAGACAACTCGTGAAGATATTACAAAAGAGATACAACAACGTCAACAAAGGTTGTTTCCAGAAGGATGGGAAACTTTTTAACATGGATTAAAGAGCTATGGTGTTGTTGTTGTAAAGAAAATGGAAATAAAAATACTATTCCTGTAAAAATTAGGTGTGTTAGTGCTTGTTGTCAGGGAGAAGTAGTAGATACCAATTTAGATCATGTAGATAGCAATTTAGACAATAATGTAGACAGCAATGTAGAAAGTGAGGATGAAGAGTGTCAAACATGAAGTAATGTATATACACATCTAGTCTATCTACATCACATAAACGATTTAGCTGTCATGGAGTCAACAAGTTTTTACATTACTTTACCCAGCAATGCTAGTATGAACTATTATCCCAACAACAAGACTTCGAATTATCAAATTCGTATGCCTCGAACCATCTATCTGAACGGAAAATATGAAGTGGCTTTAGCTGAAATTCAATATCCACATACATGGACAACCATGAGACATGGAATGGACTATTCTATTCAGTATCGACAACAACCACTGAATGATATTGTTCTTGACACAATCAATATTCCTTATGGCTACTACAGATCCATACAAGAAATATGTCATGCAGTCAATGAAGAAGCGACTAATTCTATGAAAGATGACCTTAAAGAAGGTATTCGGATAAAGTATGATAAAATTAGACGACGCGTTTTTCTATATCTAAAATATGGCTTTGAAGTGTCATTCTCCACTGGATTAGCTGAGATTTTAGGATTTATCCCAAATCAATGGTATACTGAAACGTGTACAGCTGAATATAAAGCTGATGTGAAACAGGGGTTTTATACACTTTATGTGTACTGTAGTATTTGCGAGCCACAAGTTGTTGGTGATTATTATGTTCCTTTGCTACGTTCTGTTGCAATACAAGGACATGATGGAGACATTATCATGAAAACTTATGGAGAACCTCATTATGTTCCTGTAAACACATCCAAATTTGACGTGATAGAGATGAATATTAAGGATGACACAGACCATAATGTTCCATTTCAAACTGGGAAGGTGATCTGTAAACTTCATTTTCGACCAAAAGCATTAT
This sequence comes from Protula sp. h YS-2021, assembly GCA_949752745.1. Taxonomy (NCBI): domain Eukaryota; kingdom Metazoa; phylum Annelida; class Polychaeta; order Sabellida; family Serpulidae; genus Protula; species Protula sp. h YS-2021. The sequence goes on along the minus strand of OX457030.1, from coordinate 39,047,951 downwards.
GAAAGCATACACACATAATCCATCTATTTATCGCAACCATTTTCTTCGTCAAGTGGGTGGAGAATTACCAGGATTTAAAGGAGCGCGAATACAATATGGAGATGGTATTGGTTCAATACTGGGATCATTGGCTCGAAAAGCTATTCCACTGCTTAAGGCAGGGGCTAAAATCGTTGCACCACATCTTAAAAAGGCTGCAAAAGATGTCGCGAAAGATGTTACAGGTCGAGTAGCACAACGTATGTTTGGTGATGAGTTAGGAGGACAAAAGAGAGCGAAACCAGCAAAACCTGTCAGAAGGCGAAAGGCAGCTAAACGGATAACATCAACAAAATATAAGAAAGATATTTTTTAATCATGTCTTTAATTCATAATCATTCTTGTGAATGTAGTCTTTCTCCATTAGAATGGTTTCACATACCACCAACGCAAACTGCTGTAGAAAAAAGCTATAATGTAGACTATCAACCACTAACTACTATTAGAGAAGGTGCTCCAATAGAATTCTACATTCCTGCGAGTACCGAAGAATATCTAGATTTAAAGAACAGTAAACTCCATATTGTATGTCACATTGTAAAGGTTGATGGAGAAGCGTGTGGTGTAGATGATAACGTGTCATGTATCAATGATTTGTTTAATGGGTTATGGTCTAATATTGAATTATTTCTAAATGATCGATTGGTATCACATAGTAACAATACTCATGGTTATACCAGCATCATATCTCATCTCATTCATGACTCGGAAGAAAGTCTCAATTCTGAGCGCTCTATGCGTCTCATCTATAAAGATACTGCCGGGTCAATGAATACTCATCAGGTGAAAAGACCTAATCATGAAAGATATGTATCAGGTTTTCATGTAAATATTGAAGGTGGTGATATAGCTGAAACAGGAAATAATGGTTTACATAATCGTTATTTGTATACACGTCTAAGCCGTGAGTTTATGCTTACAGGTGGTTTAAGGGTAGATTTGTTTGAGCAGGATCGTTATCTTCCCAATGGTGTTAGTATGAAATTACGTTTACATAGACAAAAAGATGAATATGTATTAATGGCTGCAAATAATGGTTTTAAAGTAGAAGTGAGAGAAGCGTTTGTAACCATTCGCAAAGTGAGGGTTAGTCCAGGTATTCAGTTGGGACATGCAGATGCATTGATGAAAAGTCCTGCTAAGTTTATTGTTACTAGAAAAGAATGTAAAGTTTTAGCTATTCCAACTGGATTTCAATCTTTTGTGAAAGATAGCATCTTTTTAGGCCAATTACCAAAACGTATTGTCATTGGAATGGTTCATAATGAATCCTTTGCTGGAACAGTATTGAGAAATCCATACAATTTTGAACATTTCAATCTTAACTTTATGCAGCTTTACTCTGATGGTGAACCAGTCCTATCAAAACCTCTCAAGCTTGATATAAATCAAGGCAAATATCTTGATGCTTTTGAAACACTTTACAAATCTTTTGATAGACTGGATGGTGAGAAAAGTTCGATTATAAAACGGGAAGATTGGCCTAGAGGTTATTCTTTATTTTCTTTTGACTTAACACCTGATTATGATGGTGCTGATCATTATGCCCTTATCAAACATGGGAATTTGAGACTAGAAATGAATTTTGCTGGTGCCTTGCAAAATACAGTCAATGTTATAGTGTATGCTGAATTTGATAACATTGTTGAAATAAGTGCAAATCGTAGCATTCAATTCGACTACCAGTCATGAACACGAAGCAGATAGAAGCCATCCTATCCCATGATGCCACGACAAAAGACTTGTTTCAAGGTGTGTTTGCCATGGACCAGTTACCATCTTTACAACGCGGTGCCTATGTCATCAACACAGACGATCATGATGAGCCAGGAGAGCATTGGGTGGCAGTATATTATGACGAAGACCCTGCAGAATATTTTGACTCTTATGGACTTTTACCTATAGACAGTCGTTTGAATAAGTTTTTAAAGTTTAATTTCATTTATAATTCAGTTCCATTACAAACACCAATATCCTCTACATGTGGATTTTATTGTGTGTATTATATAATTCAAAGAGCTCGAGGACATAGTCCTTTTGAAATCATTGATGTATTAAGAAGAAGTGATGGTGATTTTGTTGTAAAGGATTTTGTATATAGACATTATAAACCATTATTTTATTGATGTTGTATTAGTTAAGTTGTATTAGTTAAGTTATTGGTAATTGTGAATTGTATTATGAATATTGTAAATAAACAAGACAGTTTTATACAACATTCTTTGTTTATTGTGTTATACATTATTTACATTTCAACAATTATTTCACATTAAATTTTTATTTTACAAATACATTCAATACATCAATAAACACATGCCATTCATACCAATCTAAATTAATATATGTATCATAGACATTACATTCACGTTTGTAAATGCTATGAAAACTAGCATAACACTGTCCACTACCAAACTTTATTATTTTAACATCTTCATATTCAGACAGTTTCAGTTCATATCCATGATCATTCATGTCAATGTTCATCACCATAACACACATGGGATGCGTCAGTTCAATGGACTTGGTGCCTCGCATGAGTTGCACTCCTTCCTCTTTGAATTCAAGCGTCAGGTTCTTTCCAATCCAATGCTTGTAACAGAGCATGCCATTCCACTGTGTTGAGGGTGATGTAGTCGTAGCATTTTGTAAGCTCGTCATTTTGGCGAAATCGTACAAACACGTCTAAATAGTTCTCAGTCACACGCACTTCTAAATCCTCTGAGAGTTTCAGGAGAAAGCCAGGTATCCTCAGCTTCTCTAGATGGTCTTTCAACACAGATTGTTCGTCAGTTGATAGAATGATATACTTTCCAAAATGTTTTAGCACGATGTCATCATATACGTTTCTCAGATATGAGAATCCATGCGTAATGGGTTCATATTCCGATAAAAAGTCTTCCATCTCGTTCAACAGTCAGATGAACTATGAGCTGTCTCCTTGTCTGCAAAGACGTTTTTTATGCTCGCAAGATGGCGAAGAGTGGATGTTGTATCACTTCTAGGAATCGTAAGACTGCGCGCCAGTTCTTGATATCAAAGATGATCAAATCTGTATATGGTGTATCTGGCACAACTCCCTTATAATCCTCTGGATAATCCTGTAAAAGATTTCTACAGATTTCTACACGTATGTTAGAATCATATTCAGCCACCGTCACTTCCACTTTATTTTCAAGTCTACGTTTAAACCCATGTTCAAGTGGTATGTTTTTAAAGTCTTTCCACACTTCAGGTTTAAACCGATGATAACTTGTCTGAGAACCTAGTATCACTTCATTCCTATCATTTACAGTAAGGTAAGCACCACGGTTCAGCATGAGTGCATTCATGTTTTTACCTTGTTATGAGTCGTCTTCTTGTCTGCGAAGCCTTTTATCCACTTCTTTCACCTGCTTCTTCAACATTTTCCATTCAGGTATTGTCAGCAAAATTCCCTTTTTCGTTGGA